>BOPN01004600.1:38477-48477 GCA_017312705.2 Penaeus japonicus
TCCTTAAAAGTACTACAGGCTCGCCGTAATGTCAGGTGGGCCCCGCAAGGCTACCGTGGTTGGCCGACTATTACGTGCCGGAACTAGTCATCAGGGGATGGGGGGGGGGGGGGGGTAGGGGGGTATAACTCACCCACGTAAGTAGTGTAGAACAATGTATACAACAACAACAAGACGAGGCTCCAAGGTCGTTGCTGTCTGCGTACACCGGAAAGCGGTTGCGACCGACGCGCGGGAGGCAGTGAACACAATTATGAACATGGCTGTGAACACGATTGGGAAATCGACGGTGAACAGAACCACGAGGACGATCGTGAACATGGTTGTGAACACGACTGGGAAGTCGACGGTGAACAGAACCACGAGGACGATCGTGAACATGGCTGTGAACACGACTGGGAAGTCGACGGTGAACAGAACTACGAGGACGATCGTGAACATGGCTGTGAACACGACTGGGAAGTCGACGGTGAACAGAACCACGAGGACGATCGTGAACATGGCTGTGAACACGACTGGGAAGTCGACAGTGAACAGAACCACGAGGACGATCGTGAACATGGTTGTGAACACGACTGGGAAGACGACGGCGAACACGGCCATGAGGTAGATTGTTCACAGGATGGCATTACACGTCTATGAACACATCAGGGAACGCACGACAATAAACAAGATAGTGAACATCACAGGGAATATGAGGATGAACACGATTATAGAACACAGCTGTCAACACGGTCCTTGGTGTGGGAATCATGACCTGTTTGACGGCGTGCGACGCGGATTTCACACGTCGATTTGTATGACGATTTGTGTCGTGTCTTGAGATGGGAACGACTGGGACGATAACGAGTTCGTTTCCTAATATGGCTCCATGATACACTAATACGATTTTGCTCTAATTATAATTTTATGCAAACATGAGTTATCTGTTATGTTAATGAGAACGACAGCCACAGTTCATTGATTTACGAGTGAGCTTACAGCTTTCCTAATAAGCATTCCACACACGACAAAAAAATAATGGAAAGACGAAGAATGATCATCTCACCCCCCCCCCCCAAAAAAAAAAAGAAAAGAAAAAAAGAAAAAAGGCAAGGGACTAAAACAAATATGACAAGTATGAACCCAAATCAGAGTTATACTTTCTCGAAGACCATTAAGAAGCGCGTTTTCTCACACGTATCTCACACGCTCGTCTCTCCGGGTGATTAATCATACTTAATTATGTTTGTGGGTTCCTCCCGGGCCACATACGCGAGGAAGATGTCATTAATCTGACACCGGGAGGCCGTCGACACGTGTTAAGGGCAGTGGCAGGAGGTCGCGTCGAGTAGGAGGGGAATGTGGGCGGTGGGCGTGTATGGTAGGTGTGTATGGAAGAAGGGGAATGTGGCCTGTGGGCGTGTATGGTGGGCGTGTATGGTAGGAGGATTTGGGTTTACGTGAGTGTGTGTTTATGTGTGTCTCTGTGTACGTGGGTGTATGTGTTTATGTGTATGTTTCCTCCTGTGTTATCTTGTCTTCATCTTTAACCTTCGACCTGCATTGCTACTTTGTTTATTTTTTGTTTATTTGTTTATACCGACTCTTTTTTTTCTAACCAGAATTTCACAAATACAATCTTGCTAATCTGTAAATTCCAAACATGTTCCGAGTCACCCAAAAACTTGCCCAACCTCCTTTTTGTCTTTTCTTTCTTTCTCTCTTTCTTTCCCATATCGCCCCCTCCTCGGCCACCAGCGTGACAAATCAGCCCTGAAAACCATAGACTAATGAGATTTATCACGAGGTGTCATGGAGGGATATTTTTGCATATTCCACTGTTCCTCATACATCTACCTGCGTGGCTGATTGGGGAGGGGGAGAGGGGAGGGAGGGGGGGGGGGCTAGGGTGCGAGAAATTGGCATACACATTAAGAGGAAATTGAGATTTGGCAAGCGAGAGTGTGTGAACATGACGCATAAGGGTGTGGCATGACTGTATGAGCTAATGAGTGTCGCGGTGCATGCATGAGGGAAATTGGGTGGTTGATTTCAAGGGGAGGGGCACTCGGGAGAGAGAGAGAGAGAGAGAGAGAGAGAGAGAGAGAGAGAGAGAGAGAGAGAGAGAGAGAGAGAGAGAGAGAGAGAGAGAGAGAGAGAGAGTGTGTGTGTGTGTGAGTGTGATAGAGTGAGAGTGTGAGAGAGTGAGAGAGTGATAGAGTAAGAGAGAGAGAGAGATGAAAAGTGAAATTACGATAGATGTGATGAATACCAGGAAAGAAACAATTACGCCGCGTTATATCACGTCAAGCCGTATCATATGACGTAATGTTTTGCGACGTTATTCTCCCCGAGCGAGGAAGAAGACAATCAGCAAAGCATGGCAGCGACAGCGTGTGTCTTCGCCGCTCACTGACGCCGGAGAAATGATCCTCGCCCCGGGGCATTTCTCCGGACATCTCTCAGGGCGTAACAAAAACGAGGGTGAGACAAGTAGGCCAGAGCGCGCCCCCGAGGCTGACCCCACGCCCCCCTCCCATCTACTCCTCCCTCCCACCCCCGCCATCCCATCCATCTCATCTCCCTTCCTTTTCCCTTCGTTTCTTCTTCTATTTCCTTTTCTTATTCTTCTCTCATTCCTCCTCCCCTCTCTCTTCTTCACCTCTCCCATATCTTCTCCTTTTCCTTCCTTCCCTCTTCTTCATCATTACATACGCTCCCTCCCCTCACGTTCCTCTATTCCCTCTCCCCCCTCTCCTCTCCTCCCTCCTTCCTTCCATTCCGCGGTCACATAAGGACATATTCGAGATCTACCGAAGTGTTTCTTTGTTTACCTGTCTGGGGGATGAGGCGTGTATTTGTGCGGTTTACGACAGCTACTTATCTCTCCCACCGCCCACCATTCCCCCAACCCCACCCCCCCGCCTCCCCCCTTCCCTTGGATACTTATCGGGGGCGGGGGAAGGGGAGAGGAGGGAGGGGGAAGGGTAAGGGGGAGATCACGAGGCTGGAACAAGGCAGGGAAGCGACAGTTTAATCGGGCACCAACGGCGGTCCGGGGGAGGATAGGTAGGGCACGAGGGCGTCGACGAAGGACTCGTGGAGTGTGGAGGGCTGTGTAGAGGGGTCTGAGGGCCCAGAGGACCCAGGAGGCAGGAGAGCGGGAGAGGTCGCCAGAGGTCGGGAGAGAAAAGAGAGGCATGGGAGGAAGAAGACGCCGCCAGGGAAGGGTGAGGCGTTTAGAGGAGATGAAGACAGGGCATGGCGTGAGGCGTCGAGAGAGAGACGCAGCAGGGTGGGAGCAGAGAAGTGTTGAGAGAGACTGGGAAGGTAGGGCGGGCGTGAGGGCATCAGGTGCGGGTCGGGGAAAGGGCGTGAGGGTACGAGGGCGTCCAGAGCTGCATTGAGGAAGCTCCCCCTCCCCTCCCCCACACGCACACACTTTCTTTATGTAAATTAAAACGCGAGCTTGTAGTACCTGTCTCCCGATGCAGCGTCGGAGGAGGTGATTTGTTTCGGGTGTCTTGTCGTACCTCCGCTCGGGGCAAGAGTGAAATCCACTCGCTCCTCTCTCGATCGCTCTCTCTGTCTCTCGTTCTCTCTTTCTCTCGTTTTTTTTTACATTTTTTTTCTTTGTTTGATCTATGGTTGTTCTGTTTCGTTTATTTTCATTCTCGCGATATATTTCTCTCTCTCTCTCTCTCTCTCTCTCTCTCTCTCTCTCTCTCTCTCTCTCTCTCTCTCTCTCTCTCTCTCTCTCTCTCTCTCTCTCTCTCTCTCTCTCTCTCTCTCTCCCTCTCCCTCTCCCTCTCCCTCTCCCTCTCCCTCTCCCTCTCCCTCTCCCTCTCCCTCTCCCTCTCCCTCTCCCTCTCCCCTCCTTCCCTTCCCTTCCCTTCCCTTCCCTCTCTAACTCTCCCTCCTGCATCTCTCTCGAACTGCCTCCCACTCACAAACTATCATAAACACCGCTTATATATAAATATCTCGTCGTTTTCTCGTCGTTCCGCATTGGTCGTGGGAACTAAAAACCGCCTCGTGTTCCAGTACCGGACGTCGTAGTAGCAGAAACCGGCTGTGCGAGCGGAATATATATATCTTTTTTTATTTTTTTCATATCTCATATATCTCGCGTACCGTTATCTGTTGTCCAAAATAGGAGGTCTCTTGAGAGAAGTCGCTATGGAGGAAAATCCGTGTAGGAAAATGTATATAGCTTATATTTATATTCATTCATGTTTTGCTAAATGATGAATCGCACTATAATCTTACGAGGCATTAGGAGAAAACTGGGTAGGGTCCAGAGCAAGTATACTCTTTCCCCCTCCTCCCCAGCCTCACCCTATGCCCCCCCCTCCTCCCCAGCCTCACCCTATGCCCCCACTCCTCCCCCGCCTCACCCTATGCCCCCACTCCTCCCCCCGCCTCACCCTATGCCCCCACTCCATCCCCAGCCTTCCTGCTCTCTGACCTGCTCTCCCCTTTTGTGACCTGCCTCATGTACCCTGCCTCCAGCCACATTCAGGTTTACCTTATGGTCTTTTTTTTCTTTTTTTGCGCGCGTGTGTGTGTACGTTGTTTTTAATTAGTTCTCGTTCTTGAGTTACTCTCTTTGTTTCGGACTCACTCTCTCTCTCTCTCTCTCTCTCTCTCTCTCTCTCTCTCTCTCTCTCTCTCTCTCTCTCTCTCTCTCTCTCTCTCTCTCTCTCTCTCTCTCTCTCTCTCTCTCTCTCTCTCTCTCGTGCGATATATAGGTCACGACCCTACCCTCTCCTCCCGTTTGCTTATTCTCACTTCATTATTATTCCCTCATTTTCCTCACACGTTTTGCTCAGTTCCCCCATTCGCCTAACCTGTTTCATCTCCCAAGACCAGATTCCTCTTAAACCTCATAATAGGGAACATTCTCCCTATTCTGATCTCTTTCTGCCCCTCCTTCTCTTTTTATCCATCCTTTCTTGCTCTTCTCTCCCTTCACCCTCTTGCCCTTCTCTCCCTCCCTCCTTCTTGCCCTTCTCTCCCTCCCTCTTTCTTGCCCTTTTCTTCCTCCCCCCCTCTTGCCCTTTCCTCCCTCCCTCCCCCTTGCCCTTCCCTTCCTCCCTCCCTCCCACACCCGCCCATGACCACTAGTGGGCGCGTCCATCGTGAGACAAAAGCAAAGAGATCCACTTGGTGCTTCGGGTCTTCCATCTTTGGCCTGCGTAATTAACTGAGGTCTGTCTTGGAGGCGACTTTTGGTTCATCTACTTCTGTGCTTCCCCTCTTGTTTTTTTTTAGTCTGTGTGTGTCTGTCGGTGTCTGTGTATCTCTTTCACTGTCGGTGTCTGTGTCTCTCCCTTTTTCTTTTTTTCTCTTTCTCTCTCTCTCTCTCTCTCTCTCTCTCTCTCTCTCTCTCTCTCTCTCTCTCTCTCTCTCTCTCTCTCTCTCTCTCTCTCTCTCTCTCTCTCTCTCTCATCCTTTTCTCCCCTTCCGTGCCTCCTTCCCTCCCACCCTCCACTTCCCGTCCTCCCCCTTCCCGTCCTCCTCCCTCCTCCCTCTCCCCCTCTTTATCCCCCTTCCTCTTCACCTTCCGCATTTCCCGAGAGTCCGTCGTGGCAGCCACCCGTCGCCATACGAGCCACTCTCAAAGATCGGATGTCCAGGAAGTCTTAAGCATTTTTGTTGAGCGTCCGAGCGCGTTGACCAAAACACCTGCGGAGGAAATGCGTTCTCGAGTGACGCGTCCCTGATTTTAAGCTTCTCTTCACCTGCACATAACTTTTTTTTTTTTTTTTTTTTTTTTTGGGGGGGGGGGGGGGAGGGATAGGGATGTTGGAGGGGGAAAGGATGACTTCCTAAGTTGTTTGTTATTTTTATTTATTCTGTTATTCTGTACTTATTCATTTATTTATTTATCTGTTTATTCATACAGAATTACGCGCAACACTTCTTCGATCGATCAGTCGATCGATCGATCGATCGATCGAGAGAGAGAGAGAGAGAGGGACAGAGACAGAGACAGAAACAAATAGAAAAATAGAGAGATAGAGAGAGAATCCGAGGTGAAATTTAACGGAATCCGACATTGAGTTCCATCCTCCGCTCTCGCTTGTGTGCTTGAAAAAGGGCCATGGGCGGTCAGTCAGGTTATGGTGTGTATCAGCAGATCCTCTCTCTCTCTCTCTTTCTTTTTCTTTCTCTATTTTTTACATTCTTTCCCTTTCTTTCTCTGTTTTTTTTCTTCTCTCCTCCTCCTTATCTTCTTCCCCTCCTCCTTCTCTTCTCCTCCTCCTCCTTCCTCCTCCTCCTCCCTTTCACCTCTACCCAAGCCACCCGCGTGTCCCTCTCGCCCTGCCATCATTTTGCAAATCCTACCCACCTCCTTCCTTCCCTCCCTCCCCTCCCCTCCCCCTCTCCCACCCACACGCCCACACACGCCAGGAAGTATGGTATTATCAATATTGTGTATCCTGTCCCCGCCCGTCACAGCCACTTTGCGAAACATCTTGCTACAAACATTATATAATCTTATTTCTGCTTGACTTGTAGTCTTGTAGAAATTGGGGTAAGATCTATTACTTGTAGGATCAATGATATGAGGATTTCTGTATTATATATCAATGTATATGTTCCTCGTAGAATTAAACTAAGATCTTCTCCTTCCTCCTTGAAGAAAGATAAGAACGCGTCCTCACAGAAGCACTCGTGATCTCGGAGTACCGAAAGGAGAACGAATCTGACGGGTTCTCTTTGTCCGATAAAGAACAATTACTATTCCGGGTTTACGCAATTATCCCGGCGTCGTGCGGCGTCTGCCCCGCGGGCCGTTAGTCCCTCCTGCTGCCCGAGGGCTCGACCTTCTCTGTTCCTCGGGGTTTTAAAGTCACTTTTTTTTTGTTTACCCCCTGTCCCTCGCACCCTCTCTCCCCTCCCTCCTTCGTTTCCCTTCACCCTATACCCCTGCCTCTCTCTCTCTCTCTCTCTCTCTCTCTCTCTCTCTCTCTCTCTCTCTCTCTCTCTCTCTCTCTCTCTCTCTCTCTCTCTCTCTCTCTCTCTCTCTCTCTCTCTCTCTCTCTCTCTCTCTCTCTCTCCCACCCCCCCTCTCTCTCTCTCTCTCTCTCTCTCTCTCTCTCTCTCTCTCTCTCTCTCTCTCTCTCTCTCTCTCTCTCTCTCTCTCTCTCTCTCTCTCTCTCTCTCTCTCTCTCTCTCTCTCTCTCTCTCTCTCTCTCTCTCTCTCTCTCTCTCTCTCCTTCTCCTTCTCCTTCTCCTTCTCCCTCTGCCTCTCCCTCTCCCTCTCCCTCTCCCTCTCCCTTCCCTTTCCCTTCACCCGATACCCCTGCCTCCCACGACCTCCCTCTCGACCGCCTCCCTTCTTCGAACTCTTCCCTCCCTCCTTCTCTCCCACCACGCCCCCTTCGACCTCTCCTTCTCCCTTTCTCGCCCCCTATTCTCCCTGACGATTTATTGGGGATCGTAGTAATGGCGAGCTATTATCGGTATGTGTGGGTTTTGGGACCATGAGCGCTGGGCTAAGATGGTGTTTTGCGTGTAGATTGTGTTTCACGAGTTGATTCAAAATACATTTTAGATAATTCAGATAGTTAATTAGCCTGGTAGTGAATTTCTAAACAGAGTGCAGAATCGAGGGAATAACGGGTACTGTACACGATCAACATAAAAAAAAGTTTCAGCCAGACATGCAGACCTGAGCAACCAGGGGACAGTCCTGTAGCGTGGTTTCTCGCGTGACCTCCCCATCCCCGGGCTGCAGTAATAACACAGTCCGGATAAAACGCTGTCAAAACTTTCACCGCTTATTACGGGTACTTGGACGTGTGTGTGTGTGTGCTACATACCACATACCATATACTGTATGTATACTCCCCTGCCCTTGTTCGGGTTCCAGTTGGGTACCCTCGCCTCTACATGCGGGAACGCCGTTCATGTTACGCCTCTCATGTGATTGGGAGGTGCTCTTTTAGAACGAATGGGTTGGTATCGTTTATGACTCTTTTTATATCTTTGTGTTATATAGAATTATATTGATAGTTTTGCGATAAATAGCAACCGTAGAATACGATTCAGTCAGGCATTTTATTCACTCGAGATTCTTTCGCTTCGTACATTCACCCTTTCCATTGACCCTTTCGTTACCAGAACTCTTCCACTGATTAGGTTATTCTTTGAAATGCAATCTTTGACGACAGAAATTGGGGGAGATGGTGGGTTGTCAATGGTTGCGCAAGTTTCTCGCGGTTTCCAAACGAGTGACATTGATTATTATACATTCCCGTAACATAAATGGGGGGGGGGGTGATGTGGTTTATAAATAGTTGTGCAAGTTTCCCGTGACTTCGAAACGAGTAACGTTAGTTATTATCTATACAAAGGAAATAGAGAGTGACAACACATGACACGGAGACACTATAATGTCTGTCATTATCTCCCTTAACCGCCATGACATCGTTGTAAACCCTTGGGCATAAAAAAGATAAAGTAATAATACTTCATACACAATCGCCAGCCTCTTGTGGTAGTGTCTGTGAGAGACTAGAGAAGGTCCTAGAGGTGACGCCCCTTCCTGGTGGCTGGCTGTTCGATGCAATCCTTTGCCCGATTACTCTGTTGATTATAGGGGCAATTTATTAAGGGCTTGTGTGTGGAGGAACCGCATTGCGAAGGTCATAAACATCTCGTTCCGCGGCAAGGACACGCCGAGCGAGTTGAAAAAAGATGGACTACGACTATTGATACTGACAATATTTCTGCTACTGCTACTACTACTTCTACAACTACTACTACTACTACTACTACTACTACCACCACCACCACCACCGCCACCACCACCACCACCACCACCACCACCACCACTACTGCTACTATGATTACTACCACTACAAATAATAATAATAATCATACTGATAAATGAATAACAAAGAACCGACTTGCGCTGGGAAAATACGCGTTGTTGTTCCGGTGACAATAGGTGTGCATTGAATTCTGCATTTGCCCGATGGAACAAAAACATTTTTTTCTGTTTTGTCTTCGCAATATGGTGTTAGAAGAGATATGTATTATTATTGTTGATGATATTGTTGTATATTTTCCTTTTCGTCATTCTCGACTAGATTTTATGTCATTCAGACGAGGTCAGGCGAGATAGACTGACCTACATGGCAGACGAACGGGTCAAAGGTCAACATAAGAAATGCACTTGTACACGCCACCCTGTTTGTGCAACAGATAAGAAAGGAAAGCCATGTATAGAAGAAAACCAACAAATGGGCATTAGTTGTACAATGAAGGGGACACGCAGGACACGCATTTGGAACAAAAACAACAACAAACAACAGCAAAGACAGCAGCAACAAACCAACAACAAAACAACAGCAACAACAACAGTAGCAACAGAGAACATAACAGAAAAGAGAAACGGATGGCGACAGAAGGAAGAACGGATAGAGATGACAGGATAGAGACGATAGGAAGAAGGATGGAGGATGAAGATCTATGGCATCCCACGCGTTACAGACTCCGGGTTTGATGCCTCTAGGGGAAGGGTGAGGGAGGGGGAGGGCGTGGAGGTTAGGGGGATGGGGGAAGAGGGATGGAGGAGAGGGGAGGGGGGTATGTAGGGTAGGCGGAAGGGGGAAGGGGTTATGGTGATTGTCGATACTCAGTGGTTGAGTTTATACACCCTTTAACCCCTTAATGCCATTGCCAGGTGGGCTGGGTGAGGAGATAACTGCTTGTGTGATTGATAGAAGTCGCTTGGTTTTCACACACGCACATGTGTGTATAACGGTGTGTGTGTGTGTGTGCCGTTGTATATTTGCATGTATAGGTATATTTGTGTGTGTGTGTGTGTGTGTGTGTGTGTGTGTGTGTGTGTGTGTGTGTGTGTGTGTGTGTGTGTGTGTGTGTGTGTGTGTGTGTGTGTGTGTGTGTGGACGGGGCTGACTGGTGCAATAAAGCGATCAAGTTGCCTCGTTTCGATTCCGTTGCTGATGGGAGCCGTGTTGTAAATGATCCGCTGTTTTTA
>BOPN01004600.1:58477-60977 GCA_017312705.2 Penaeus japonicus
TATGTATGTATGTATGTATGTATGTATGCCGGGTAAGATTTATGCGATGTGAAGAAAAGAGAAAGATATGAGACGGAGAACTGGCATTTGAATAGACATAGGTGTTTTTCTTATGTAGGCTGTGTAAATTGCTGTTCGATGTCCTTCGATTTTTTCCGTTATTTATTTTTTTTCGAAGTCGAGAATGTTCTATTGAAACTTCACGAACGACGCCGATGCCAAACAGCCGTAGGGGGGAGGGTGAGTTAGAGGGAGCGTGAAGGAGGTGGGGGAGGGGGGGTAGGGGGTCCCTCCACGCGAAGGGAATGCTTAATGCCAGCTTTTGCATTATTCCCTTTCCTCTATGTTAATCTCAGGCGTGAGTTATGTCTATTGGACGCGTGTAATGGTTATTTAGATAGCCATTTGTCTGCACACAACTTGACGCCGGCTTGTCCAAGGTGTATGAGGTGGGGGTGGTTGGGGTGGGGGTAGGATGAGGGTGGTTTTTCTTTGTGGTTGTCTGCCTGGTTATATGGCTGGTTTTCTATCTATCTATCTATCTATCTATCCATGTATCTATCAATCTTACATACATACATACATACATAAATACACACACACACACACACACACACACACACACACACACACACACACACACACACACACACACACACACACACACACACACACACACACACACACACACACACAAACACACAACACACAAGCACACACACACACATACACACATACATACATACATATATACATACATATCCACATACCTATTAACAAACATATCCCTTGATAGATGGTCAATCATAATTAAATATACAAATCTGAATAGCTAGGTAGGCAGATAGACAAATCGATAGACAGCCAAGACAAATAGATAAGGAACAGACCAGCAGATCGATTAAACAGATATTAAAAGAAGGAAAAGATTGATTAAGTATCATCTAAGGGTTTATCTCTGTCAGGATCACTATCTACTTAGCGTTGAGGTTACTGTTGTGTTGTAATTGGTTGTCCTTTTAAAATTAGTAACAAAAGACAGAGAGAGAGAGATAATTGGAAGGTGTCTGTCCTTTAGTAATGTAAACAAAAGACGAAGACATATAATTTGAAGAGAAAAGGTGTGTGTGGATAGAGAAGGAATTTAGTCACCGCTCTTTGGAGGAAGAAGGTAGTCTTTGCGGTTGTTAAAAATCCACGCGAAGTCAAAGGAAAGGTGTAAATTCCCCTTAACATGTGTTCGTGTGGTCGCGTGTTTTCTCTTGTGAGTGAATTTTATGCATACTCCTTGTCAGGTCCGTTCGTTTTATCTACGATTTGCCCATCACGCAACGCTCGTAAATCCATTCAGCGAATTCTCGGGACAGCGGTTAATTTACGGCGTTTGCGAATGAATGAAAGTACTCCCGAGTTTAAGGGGAAAGTGCAGCGAGAAAAAAAAGTGGAGTTGACACGTTTCGCTCGTGTGTGTGTGTGTGTGCCGCTCCCTTGGCCTCGCAGCTATTTACATTTCAATTCAGCCTGTCGTGGGGGCGTGACAAATGTTCTCGGCGGAAAATTGGTCACCCGGAGACATCTCACCGAGAGGGGCTACCACGAAGGACGTTTCGTAGTCCTCGTATGGTAATTTTCCTCCCTCCCCCTTCGCCTCCTCTGTCTGTCACCGTTTTCTCTTTCGGCAACATGTTTGTTTCTCAGCGGATCCCTCATTCTTAAAAAAAATATATAAGAAAAAAAAGAAAAAGAAATCCGTGAGAGGTCATGGTTTGTGCATGAAGTTCGTCTTGCTTTAGTCACGCTGTGTGCACAGGTGATGTCATGATCGGCCCCCTAGCGGCCAGGAACACAACCCGACCGGCTCCGCCTTCACACCTCGCAGCGGGAGACGAATAACAATCAACCTTTGCCTCCTTGTTCATTATTTGACGTTTCCATTTGTTTTTCACAAGCGACGAGTCGTATATGGCGCTGGCAATAACTTCCCTCGCAGGAGAAATCGGCGGTTTGATTTACACACGAGGCTTGCTGGAGGATGGCGAGACTAGTGATGATGATTGTAAAACTAATAAAACGGCGATAAATCAGTGAAACCTATGCTAGCAATGACTTATTCTTCTAAGGAGGATACTGCACGTTCGGGGATCGCTTCTGTGACTCCTCCCTTAAACGTCAAGCACAAGGCAAGCGGTCAAGGGTGATACGCTTAGGAAAGCAGACAAGGCATAAGGTTTATGGCCAATAGCAAGAAGTGTGTCGCCCTCACCCCCCTCCCTGCCCCAACGCATACCCCTTCACCCTCCCCCCTCCCCCCTCGCCTCCCCGCGGTGCGACAAGACGACAACATACGACACCTCTCCTTGTGGATGCTCTGCTTTGTCTTAGCATCTCGTTATGAGAGTGCCATAAGGGTCAAACTTGTAGTAGAAAATAAATATGAACGAAGAGAACGAGGGAGAGAGGAAGGGAGAAACTACTCTTGCAGAAATGTTATATATGTAAT
>BOPN01004600.1:65977-85977 GCA_017312705.2 Penaeus japonicus
TTCTTCTTCTTCCTCCTCCTCCTTCTCCTGCTCCTCCTCCTCCTCCTCCCATCCTTTACCCACTCATCCATATACATCAATTTCCTTCTAAAGGTGAAATAACAACGCCCCCCCCCCCCCATAGGCCTATTCCCCCCATAGACCTAGGCTTGGTGGTGATGGACGTGACAATAGGGGGCAGAATGTGTCGGGTTCGAGCAGAGACAATGCCAAAAATGCCCGGATGCCGCGGCGGAGGAGGCGAACCATCCGTCAGCGTTCTTTTGCGGATGGGACGCGGAGGAAGGCGGGGAGGGACAGATAGATGGCTAAAGATGGGGAGATAGATAGAGATGGAGAGATAGAGATAGATAAATTGATAGATTGGTAGATTGGTTGGTAGATTGGTATATAGAAAGATATATAAATAGTTAGAGAGATAGATTGAAATATAGATATATACAGATATATAGATTTTAGATAGTAAGTCATACATAGAGGGAGAGACTAACTGAGGGAGGGAGAAAGGGAGGAAAAGGGGAAAGAAAGAGAAAGAATAAGATCATGACAGGGAGAATGAAAGAACAGAGAGACCGACAAGAGGAAGAGGATCGCGCACCCGTGTGAAGAGGGGCTTCCGATGCTCATTTGTTTCCCGCATCCTCCCTGGTCTCTTTCTTCTTCTTTTTTCTCTCTCTCTCTTGTCTCGTCTATTCTCACCATCTCCTTCCATTCAATAGTTTTCCTTTTCCATTAATGTATATTTCCTCGTATCTCCGATGCTATTTTGTTTCCCCCTTTCCCGCCTCCTCCGCGATGCGATAGGAAACGCGCGCGCGGGATTTTTTTTTTTTTTTTTTTTACGCTCATTCCGAAAAAGACCGATGTTTTTATAAGCGATGTCGGGAGCAATATTTTAATTACGAGAAAAAAATATGAAGCACTGTCTTTTGGATGACGTTGTCTTTATCGGAAGGGACTTGATTATCGTGATTTATTTTGGATGTATTCGTTCATGGCCGAAATGATAAGAGATTGTATCAATAGGAGATGCCTATTATGGGAGCGCGACAGGGAGTAATAAATAAACTTTATTGGTATTGCTGCTGGGTTAGTGGAGTGAGTTAACGGAAAGCAGTAATGATGATGCTTATGGTAATGGTAATGAGGATGACAGTCGCGACAGAGGTGATAGATAATCATCGAAATGACAAATGGCAATGGGATTTCACCTTCGATAACAACTAATTAAAAAGACAACACCGATCACACAGGTAACTAATAAGTGTCATAATTCCATAAACCACGGCCATCATAACGAAAAGAAGAGAGAGAGAAAAAATAGAGAGGAAAAATAAATAGAGAGAAATGACAAATGAGAAAATAAAAAAGAATGAAAAAGAAAGTCACGTAAAAACAAATGAATAACTTTCCCGCTACGGAACTGCCGGCAGTGATTATTCATTATTCACTTTCTCAGCCGATGACGCGTCTCGACTAATTCCGGATGAGGGGAGGAGGAGGAGGAGGAGGAGGAGGAGGAGGAGGAGGAGGAGGAGGGTGGGAGGAGGGTGGGAGGATGAGGTAAAGGTGGAGGTGGAGGTGGAGGTACACGGGGGGGGGGGGGGGTGAGACGGGGGATAGTTGAAACAATATGATAATAAGGATGATCATGATAATAACAAAGATATCAGTAATGGTAATAATGTGATAATGGCAATAATGATAGAGATAATCACGGTAACGGTAATCGTGGTAACCGTGATGATAACAATGATAATAATAATGATGATAATAATCTTGTCTCTCCTCTTTTTGCCTTAGTCCCTTCTTGACATTTTCTTCTCTCATTACTGCTCTTCTGGTTTTTCATTTCATTTATTTCGTCTTTTCACCATCGTCCATTACCTCTTTTCTCCTTTTCCGATCATTGTTATAAGTTAGAACAACATCAACAACAATAACAACAACAGCAATAACATCAACTCCATTAACAACAAGAGCAATAACAAAAACAACAAGAACAGAAACAACAAAACAAAAATAAAGCAACAAAATAACAATAACAACAACAACAGAAACAACAAAACAAAACAAAAACAAAGCAACAAAAACCAAAGAACAATAACAACAACAACAACAGAAACAACAACAAAACAACAAAAATCATTTCCATCCCCAAAACACTTGCATTGCACGTCACGAAAAGCTTCTGCCAAACCAACATCCTTATTCACTCCGCGTATAATATCCTCCTTAGTTACTCCTTGTTCGCCTTGCAATATCCTGCGTTGCAAGGAGGATGAGAGGAGCATTCCGATGGGAAGAAAGGCTTGGTCGAGTGTGGTTGTTGCATAGGATGCGGTGGGAGAGTGTGATCTGAGGGGGGAGGGGGTGTTAGGGATGTTTTTATCTGTTTTTTTTTTATGCGTGGTTTGTGTGTATTTTCATTTTTTTTTTATTAATTTATTTTTTGTACATTTTTTATTTTTTTTATTTTTCTGTCTTATTTTACCGATTATTTTATTTCCATGTTTCATTGTTTATATTGAATGGTCTTATATTATTTTTTTATTATTTGCTTGTCATTTATTTGTTGACTTTATATGTGTTTACCTGGGAGATGACGCCTGGTTATAACAATGTAACTTTAACAAGAACCACATAACACGAGATTATATTGAAAAAAAAGAAAATCATACTATATAATCACTTTCTCGCGATAATCCCATAGAAATATATTGAAGAAAAAAAATAAATCTTGTCATATAATTGTCTATAGGACGTCAAACATCTTTAGTACACGAGTCCCCCCCTCCACATCGCACATCAAAGAAAACGGACACCAACACACTATAATTCCAACCTCACAGCTTAACCTCAATCACGCTTTTGTCCACATGATTCCTCCTGTCTTCACGTGTCCATCAAGAATATTGATAACAAGACAAATCAAGAATAATAAACAATATGAAAGAAAACGCGATTCTTATTCTGATGACGTGTTTTGAAAGCGTGTGATTGGTCCTCGTTCTTATCTCTTGGCGGGGAGTGTGTAATGTGATGTTTTGTTGTTTTGTTTGTGTGTTGTTGTTCTTTTTTTGCTTTGTTTGTAGGTACTGTTGGTATTGACATGAAGGCTTGTTTGGGCTTTGCTTGAGTTTCTTCTTTGTCTTCTTCTTTTTCTTCTTCTTTTTCGTGTTCTTCTTCCTCTTCTTCGTCTTCTTTTCTTTCTTCTTCATTTGCTTCTTCTTATTATTATTATCATTAATTTTTAAATTTCTAATTTAACTAATAAAATGTTTTATGTAAGATGGAGGAAAATACTTCAACCCTATTTGTTTCTTTGTTGTTTCCCTATCACCATAAGAATGAGTAATTTTAATATTAGATATCAAGTCAGCGATGGTTTTGTGTCGTTTTATCGTCAAAATACTTTATCCACATCAGGCGACCTTCGGTTTATGAGTGGTTATGTGTTTGTTTAGCTGTTTCTTTCTAAGGCTGGTATCGTCATTATCTTGATTTTATTATCGATATTGTTGTCATCATTAATGTATTTTATTGTTGTTGTTATTTTTTAATATCATCACCATGGGGATGATTCATATGATTATTATCACTGTTGTTACTGTGTCTGATCTGTTCCTTGGTTTCCCCGCAGAGCCGAGGTCGCGAGAGCCGAGCTGGGTCCCGCGAACGCCTCGTGGGCGCCCCCCTCAGCCTGGCACAGCGAGACTACCCCAGGCACGACTACTATCAACACAAGCCCCAGGACTATCCTAGTAAACTACAAGATTATCCG
Source organism: Penaeus japonicus (assembly GCA_017312705.2). Taxonomy (NCBI): domain Eukaryota; kingdom Metazoa; phylum Arthropoda; class Malacostraca; order Decapoda; family Penaeidae; genus Penaeus; species Penaeus japonicus. The sequence continues at coordinate 69,762 of BOPN01004600.1, forward strand.
AGTAAGGGGCAGGACTACCCAACCAAGCCCCAGGACTACCCAGGTAAACCCCAGGACTACCCCAGCAAACCTCAGGACTATCCTGGTAAGCCACAGGACTACCCAGGCAAACCTCAAGACTATCCGGGTAAGCCGCAGGACTACCCGACCAAACCTCAGGACTACCCTGGCAAGCCCGGGGACTACCCGGCCAAGAATGGCGTGAGCACGCCCGTGTACAAGGCGCAGAGCCGAGAGGTGGTCCCCGCGCAGCGCCAGCAGTCCCCGGGCGTCGCCTTGGGCATGATGAGCTCGCCCGGCGGAGGCGCCGCCCTGCGCGAGCGCGTGGCGTCGCCGCACCGCGTCACGTCGCCGCCCGTCAAGCTGCAGGAGCCGCAGCGGATGGCCAGCCCGCCCGTCAAGATGGCCGACTCGCGCTCGCAGCACGACTACGCCAAGGTCGACCTGCCTAAGATGGAGGGCTCGCCCGCGGGCGGCGTGGGCGTGCCGCGCCTCAGCCCCGCGGGCCTCGGCAGCCACTTCGTGCAGCAGTATCCGGAGCGCGACACGCCGGCCGCGTCTCAGGGCAGCGGCAGCAACGCCGTGTGGGAGGGCGGCTACCCGCTCACGCCGGAGAAGTACTCGGTGTCCGGCCCGCCGACGTCCACGTACTCGCCGCTGCCGCTGTCGGCCCTGCACATGCAGTCGTCGCCGTCGCACGGGCAGCGCGTGCAGCACGACCCGCCCGAGAAGGTGCTCGACGCGCTCGACCAGAAGAAGGACATGAGCTACTCCTGCAGCAGCAACAACAACAACAGCAGCAGCAGCCCGGGCGCGGAGGACGCCGTCGAGGACAAGTATCGGGAGTACCCGGCAGAGAAGGACGAGGGCGGCGACCAGGAGGTCCTGGTCGACGGCTGCGACCTGCAGAAGCTGGCGGAGGTCACCAGCAAGACGGCGCTCACCGTCCTGCCCGACGACGTGGACACGTACAACGAGCTGAACAAGCACCACCTGAACGGCCACCTGAGCGCTCACCTGGACCACCTGGGCCGGCCTGCGGGCCAGCTGACCCCCGAGAGCACCGACTGCGGCTCCCTGAGCAAGAGTTCCTCCGACGGCGACCACATGATGAACCGCAAGCGGCCACCCACCAAACTCAAGTCCAAGCGGCGGAACATCCTGTCCTTCCCGCACCATCTCTCCGTGGACGAGCTGCGGGTGATACAGGCAAGTATCTGAGACACTTGTTCTAGTTTAAGGGGCGAATGCTAGGGGCGGACCGACATTGCTCAGTTCTCTGTCGGTAAGCAGCAATAGGGGTTTTCTCTAGAGTGTGCTTTATGATTTACCAAGCGAGTCGTACAATGTCGAACTTAGTGAGCTGGTCTAGTCTGAGGAAATATATTATCAGCACCAAATTACAAGCCACGTTCGTACTAAGAATAATGACCTAGTTCTCAGGAGATAAAATTTAGGCTAACAACTTTGCGCTGAAAATACTTGCGGTGAAGATCGTGCATTCATGTAACTACCAAGGTCTCGACACTAAAGCAAGAGAGTTGAAGGCCCCTTTGGGTGAGGGCGCGGCTCTCGACGCATGACTGTAGGCGCAGGTAAGATGGCTTGCCCTGTCATATTGAGGGCAGCATTAGACTTATCGGGAATTTGATCTAGTGATCTCATCGCCACATCCGGCAACAGCAAGGCGTCGTCCCCGATTCTCTTGGATTATCTGAGCACTAAATTTGTTTGAAATACACTGAAGATTTCGTAGGTTTAATTTCGAAGGGGTGTTACCATTAAGTTTATTTTTGTTAATTATAAATGTATATACATCACGGGATGTGGTCTTCCCTTGTCTCTCTAAATTGGCACTTCCATACAATGACGTATGTGCCGGGTTCTCTATGATTAGGTCAGAGGTCAAGAGATGGGAGGCAGGGGTTGAGTTTCTGGAGCTCGGTCACCTGTAATTAGACGGCGATAAACCATTCGTATCATAAGACTCGGACGAAGAGAACTCCGCGTTCACCTCGAAATAATGAACCAACGAGCCTTGCCGAGACGTCACCAACACACATTTAGCTGCGCGTCGATTATACGTGCCCTTCTTAGTTTATGTGCAGTTGCAAAACCTCCAGTCGAGACCTTTCCGTACGAGGATCACAGACGCCTTTACGGGGGCGAAGCCAAAGGGGAAATGAAGGAAGTAAGTCAGACAAAGTCACACCTGCATTAGCTCTGCGGTTCATTCTGCTACGTAAGCCCGCCATTAGGGGCGCTCCCATGTGTGTTACCAATCTCTCCAAAGTGTCACGGCACCGTTTTAATCAGTGGCACTCCGCTTCCAATACGAGGCCATGAGGGTGGCGCAGAGGGCGAGCAAAGGAGGGTGCAAGTGAGTTGAATGTGTCGGCAATGGGGCTCTTCCTGTCACGCGAAGCCTATTCTCCGGGTGGAAATATTAACGACGGTCGTTGAGACTGATGAGATAGCGGGGAGAGATGCAACTCTCACTTGGCAATACGATAAAGATAATAAGAAAAGGAAGGCTTATTACTTTGCTCTATATGTTGGAGGGAATATCTTTTCATGGCCATGGAACGTGGATTTAGCACATATTGATTTTGGACGTTAGGAAGTCAAAAAAAGTTCGTCAGGAGATACTAGTTCCCCAATCTTACTCAAAGGAAAATAAAAAGAATAAAAAGAAAACTAAGCAAGAAGAAAAAGAAAATAAAAGAATAGGCTCACCGTGGCACGTTCCCGGCGGTGCCAATTGAAAATGAATAATCCGGCGATTTCGTGTTGGCTCCTCGTTCATCAGGCGACCGGCGCGCGAGGGAGCCGTCCGGGTTCCGCCGCCGCCGCCGCTACTCGCCGCGAATTATGGCTCGTTAAATCGACATCCACGCACCAGGCTTCGCACTTTTTAGTATGGTAATAGGGAGAGCCATTTAGGATTAGCCGTCCTCTTTGTAAGTGAGTCGGTGCGGGGGGTGGGGTTGGGGGGTTGAGTTGTGATTTTGCGTTAGTGTCTTTGTGTTGTGTTTGTGTTAGCGGGAGTGCTCGTGTGTGTGTGTGTGTGTGCGTGTGTGTGTGCGTGTGTGTGTGCGTGTGTGTGTGCGTGCGTGTGTGTGTGTGTGTGTGTGTGTGTGTGTGTGTGTGTGTGTGTGTGTGTGTGTGTGTGTGTGTGTGTGTGTGTGTGTGTGTGTGCGTGTGTGTGTGTATGTGTGCATGTGCGCGTGCTTGCATGCATACGTGCATCTATTTGTACGACAGTGAGTGCTTGGCATCAGCACGGAGACCACACACGCTGCCACATGCCCTCCCTGCCCGCCCTGAATACCCCCGCCCAGCACAAGCAGCGCACGAGCAACTGACCCTCACGCACCGCAAAGCACCAAAGCCAAGACGCACGTATGCAAATGACCCGCGTCTCGGCAGTGTGCGTGTTGTGAATGTTTACACTTTAAGACCTTCGCCAGCCCTGTCTACGAGACCGACGTGGCCTGCCCTCTGGTGACGACTCGGTGAACTTCCTCTTGTCTGGACACCCGCTGACCTTGTCTGTCTGTCTTCGCTCCTTCTGGGTGTTGTAGCTTTGGCTCGGGGCGTGTCTGGGCCTGCGTGTACTTAGCGACGGTTCTCTGCGCGCGTGTGTATCTCTATCTGGGTTTAGGTATATGTAGATATAAAGATAGATGGATAGAGATGAAGATAGAGATAGATATAGAGGTAGAGTAGAGGTAGAATAGAGGTAGAGGTAGAGATAGAGATGAGATGGAGATAGATGGAGAGAGAGAGTAAGTGAGTAAAAGTCATATCCTTATCGGAAATATATAAAATGCCAATGTAATGAGGCATCTTTTAAGAATTCCACTCTTCACACTCGCAGCTTAAAAGCGTTTCCGTTTTTCATTCATCTGGATTAGAAAAAATGATACTACAATGAAACTTAATTAAAATCTCAAATATATTTGTATAATTTTGATTGATCGACCAGATTGAATTAGCTTTTTTTTTCTTTCTTCTTTTGTCTTCGGTAAATCTGAAATTCATAGATATATATAAGATCAACAAAAACACCACCACCACAAAAAAAGAAAAAGAAAAAAAACAAAAAACAAGGACACGAGATGATTAGAGGGTTAGGCCTATAATCGCTCCAGGTGTTAACATGCAAAAGACTCATGATATATGCGTAAGGTTATTTATCCGCCCTTAGGTACGTCATTTTGACACTGCTAGTTTGATGGCGTCTGATTTTAGGCTCGATTTGTTTGATATTAGATGGTTAGATGAAGATGTATTATTATTGAGTGTTTTTTATTTGTATGTGTGGGTAAGTGATTGAGTGTATGTGTGTGTGTGTGTGTGTGTGTGTGTGTGTGTGTGTGTGTGTGTGTGTGTGTCTGTGTGTTTCTTAATGATTGCGTCGTGTTGTGTTTCGTGTTTAGTAATTCAGAGCGGGGGAGGTGTGATGATTTGGCCTTGGAATAAATTTTTACTTTTTTTACTATTTTTTTGTTGTGTACCCAAGTCATGCCGGAATAATTATCGTGAATTACACCGACATTTACATCACAGAAGCACACACGAGTTGTCTTCCCTCGCCTTGGTCTCCGGGTGACTTATTTCCCTCCTCTAACCCCCCCCCCCCCCCTCTTCTTCTCCCCCACAGCGGCGACAGGACTCATACGGCGGCGGGTCGTCCTCGGATGAGAACAGGTCGTCCGGCCACGCCTCCATGTCCGACGGCCACACCTCCTCCTCGCCGCCCATCGACTCGCTGCCCCGCCACGACCACCTCCGCTCCAACCTGAAGGTGGTGCCCGAGGACGAGCGGCTCTCGGCGGCCGTGACCTCGGTGGCAGCAGGCTACAAGGGCGCGGGATCCGGCAGGCGAGGTCAACCCAGGCCACGCCACAGAGCCACGCCCTCCAAGGTAAGGAGACGAACGCCACTTTCCTCTCTTTGGCATTTCGCTTGATTGTTCTTACTACACGGATTTGAGTTCGATTAAGCCACTTGAAGGGTTGACTGTAATTCGCACATGTTTGATTGCAGGACGACCTGTCCCTCCCGCTGGAGAGCGCAAGCGGCCTGGAGGACATCAAGCAAGCCATCGAGCAGCTGACGATGCGCTCGCAGGGTTCGAGGACCAGCTACTCCACCTCGACGTACTCCTCGATGTCGGGGTCGGAGGGCGAGCCCGTGCGCCGTCTGATGCGCCACTCGTCCCTCGAGACCATCAACACCAACGTCACCGCCGCCGACGAGTTCGTGTGGGTGGACTCGCACAACAGGTGAGGCCCCGGGGCGAGCCTGCGGATCGCTGAGAGTCCTTGTGCTGTGTGGCTTTGTCTCTTGGTTAGGCCTTTTGCACAAGGCAGCTGTCTTGTAAGCCATAGCCATTCACGTCCCCATGTTCTCTACCTCTCTAAGACTCGCTCTCCCTCTCTCCTCTCTCTAGACTGGTGGAGCTGCAGCAGCTCCCGTGGAGCAACCACGACGTGCTGCGCGTCGTACAGCAGGGCCGCGTTCGGGAACAGCTGGACCGCGTGAGCATGGAGGCTGTGCCCAGACTCTCGTATCTGCTGCAGAGGGCGTTGGTGCGCGTGGCCAGGGAAGCACAGAGGCTCACACGCCCCCTCGCCATGTGCAGCAAGCAGGAGGTGTCGTCCGCCCTCAAAATCGTCCTCTCGCCCGCCCTCGCTGACTCCTGTATTAAGGTGAGATCTTCGCCCATGTTCACTTTGTTTATGTTAACTTTGTCTCATAGTTTATTGATTTAGACTTAGTTTATGAGTTGCTGTTCTTCCAAAAACTCTATTCTTTGTCGTTTTATCAACCTATATATATTTTTTCGTTTCCCAGTTTACATTTGTTTACCATTTGTCTGAACCTTTAATTTGCTTGCCTCTTTTATCTAACCATACTTTGTTCTGCTGCCCAGGCGTGCTTGCGAGCAGCAGCCATGTACACGGTGTGCGGCGACCAGCTGCGGCAGTCGAAGAGCGCGCGAGCGGGACTCAACCTCTCGGTGGGTCGCTTCATGAGGTGGATGTGTGACGTCCGGATCGGGAAGTTCATTCACGAGTGAGTCTAAAATTACCATTGAGAGTTTCAGTCATGTTTTCTTTTTTTACTGATAAAGAATATGGTTAAATATGCTTCTGCTCGTCCTCCTGACACCAAGCTACCCTTCCCCTCAGATACGCGGCTGTGTACCTGACCGCCGGGATGGAAAACCTCCTGGAGGAGATGGTCCTGCAGTGTCTGCCGGCGGAGGAGGACCACATGCTGACCGCCAGCGTCCTCGAACACGCTATCGCCAACAACGGGGATCTCTGGGGCCTCCTGCAGCCCTACGCCCACCTCAACGCCGGAAGAACCGCTACGGGTATGTCCGTCGGGGCCTGGTTGTGGGGTGTTGTCTTGAGGAAGACCGTGGTTGTAGCAAAGGGTTGTTGAAGGTTATTGATTGTGTCGTGGAATTCTGTAGGAATGTTTTTAGGAAACACAATAGAGGGCTTTTGATACCTTTCACGATAGCTAGGGAGTCAGGATGTGATAATGCTGTCGTAAAACAAAGTCATAGATGGAACACATTAATATCCCCGCATTGATATCACGTACACCCGGTAATAAAAGGAAATGAATTATTATAATGATAAATCATTGTTATGATTATATTGAGGATGAACATGACAATGATAGTGATATTGATGTTGATAAAAATAATAGTAATAATGATAATAACAACATTTAAATAGATAGAGAAAGACCCTTCCATCTCCGCCTGTCTCCCCTCTCCCTCTCCCTCTCGTTCTCGCTCTCGCTCTCTCCTCTCCCGTCACCCCTCCCCATCTCGAAACAACAATAAAAAACAAAAATAAAGAAAATAACCTTCCATCTCTCCCCCCACCCCTCTCCCTCCTCTCTCCCTCCCCTCTCCCTCCCCTCTCCCTCCCCTCTCTCTCCCCTCTCCCTCCCCTCTCCCTCCCCTCTCCCTCCCCTTTCCCTCCCCTCTCCCTCCCTTCTCCCTCCCCTCCCCTCTCCCTCCTCTCTTCCCTTCCCCCTCTTCCCGCATCTCGGAATATAAGTAAAACATCTCTGGGCCGTTCAGCGCTTGTTCAACACGCGCGGCGGACGGTTGAACACGCTCCCTTGACGCTGATGATGGGCGGGGTTCGGGCGGTGTGTCTCCTCCCCACCCCCTCCTGGTGGGCGACCTTTGGCTTCCTTGTTGCGGGCGTGGGAAGGAGTTACTGTGGTTGTTGCTGAGACTTTCTTGATTCTGTTGTTATTGGTGTCATTATCATTATTATTACTATTATTATTATTATTGTTGTTGTTGTTATTATTGTTACCATTATAATGATTATTAGTCGTTTGTGGTTGTGATAAAATATTAGTGTTGCTTGTTAGTGACATTTGTGTTATTGTACGGACTACGTATTGTGGATCTGATGCTTCGCTTTAATTTGCTTGAATTTTAAGTCAATTTCAAAACATTTCTCGGTGTCACGGTAGAAGTGTACCTGTGTTTTGATAGATAGCAGCTTAGAAGAATAACCGTTCACTGACATTTCCCCTTCCCCACAGGAGCGCTGTGTCTCCCGCGATGGGCCAGTACAGCGAGCATCGAGGCGGCGTCCGTGAGCAGCGCGTCGACGGGCGGGAGTCGAGGCAGCGGCGCCACCACGGGTTCCGGAGGGGCGTCCGGTGGCTCTGGCTCCTCCGGCCCGCCCTCGGCAGCTAGCGAAGGCGCAGGCGGAGGCAGCGGGGGCTCCGGCAGCAGCAGCGGACCGCAACCTTCCAGGTGTTCGTCGAGCGTGACCCTGACCCCGGAGGAGCACTCGAGGAGCAGCAAGGTAAAGGTAACCGTATCTCCCGTGATGTCGAGCTCGTCTCTCTCTCCTTCGCCTCTGTTCGATGCCTTCTTGGCGATTTCTCTGGTATTAGATATTACTTCCTCTTTTTTCTTTAAGTGAAAAGGCCACAACTCAGCCTATGTAGAGTGTAACAAATTTCACCCCCTTTTTCTTCCTCTCTAACTGAAGTTGCTTATAATCTGCATTTTAAAAACAAACAACAACAGCGGTAGTTTGTGTGCGACTACCCCCTAGGCCTAGTAAGCATCTATGACTGTTCTTCCTCGCAGACTCTGGAGCAGTCCCTCCTCACGACATGCGTGGGATCCCTCGCCGAGTTGAGCGAGTTGCTGGGGCGAGTGGCTCCCCACCACCATCGGGCGGCCAATTCTTCCTCTCCGACTCGTGCTCAGGTGAGTGAGTCTCCATATCTCTCTCTGCAAGCGAGAGCGAAATCATTCGTGCGTTTTTATGTATTTTATGATGGTCAAAGAGACAGTCTGAACAATTTAGGAGAATGATTCCGTAAGTAAATACGAATGCGCCATGTACCCTTTCAGGTAACTTGGGGTCCGTCCGCCCTGCACGCCCTCTTCTACTTCATGCGGTGCAGCCAGCTGGAGCACGCCGAGCACGCCTCGCGCGCCCCCATCCAGGAGTTGGTGTACGAGCGGCCGTACATCGTCCTGCCGCCGCTGCTGGAGTGGGTGCGCGTGGCCACCGCCCACACCGAGCACAGGCACTCCACCGTGGTCGACAAGGACGACGTCATGCAGGCTGCCAGGCTCCTCCTCCCCGGCGTCGACTGTCCTGTGAGGATGATCGGGTGAGTTGAGGATGCGGCCGACGAAGCTGTTTCGCTGCCATGAAGATCCTGTCGTAGTTCGCGTTATTTAGCCATGTCGTTATTGAGTGGATTCTTTTCGGGTTATGATAAGTGCTTGTGTCCAAACGCAAATCTGTCTGTCGGCTATCTATTAGCGAAAAGCCCAATTCAGCACAGATGCCTCTCTTAATTCTGCATCAGATTATAGTTTCCGGAACAAGCATACCTCTTCAGCTGGCCGTCCTCCAGTACTAATTGTATTCTCTTCCACACAGATATGAAGAACTCATGTGCCCGCGTCGACAGCTGGATGAGATGGAATGTGCAAAGAAGTTCAAGGTTGACCTGGCCTTTAAGATGCTCTCTTGCGGACGCTATGACCTCGTCCCGCACGCTCTCCAGCTGCTTCCGGCCACTAAGGTATTATGATCGTTTGGTTTCTGTCTGAAGCATCATTGGATGAGAATACTAAAAATAATCTGATTTAATGCTGATTGATCTGATGTAGGATTATTATTCGCTTCATGTTGGATATTCAGATTCTGTATATGTAATGGTCGTCCTTGTATTTTTCTTATCTCTCAAAGGAAAATGCTAATCGAACCCTTAGATTTCGACGGGACTGACTATATTCCAGCCACCTTGACTGATTCCCTTCGTACCCGTGCAGGTCAACACAGTGAACGAGTACGGGCTGACCCCGCTCATGCTGGCCTGCATCCGCGGCGACGAGCCGATGGTCAACATGCTCCTGGACGCCGGCGCCGACGTGGACGCCGAGACGCCCCCGACGGGCCCCGCCTACCTCATGGCCAACCCAGAGACGCAGCACTGGACGGCCCTCACCTACGCCGCGATACATGGCCACCTCAACCTGGCCAAGACGCTGCTCGAGAAGAACGCCAATGTCGAGGGCGGGGCGCGCCTGGCCGAGGAGAAGTGCACGGAGACGCCGCTGCAGGTGAGCGAGGGCGGCTTGAGTCTGTTGAATTAGAAAAGCTTTTAAAGTTTGTCTTAATTTCTTTAAAAAATACGAATACCGTATCATGCGATAAAACGTGGAGTTCCTCATGACTTAATAAATAAAAACAGAACCATCGTTGAAATTAATTGCCTTTAGTTGTCTGTTTCTACTTCCTTTTGATCAAATAAGGGAATACCAAATAATCACCCTTCTCTTGGACAGGTTGCGGCAGCCGCAGGCAACACCGAGATGATGGCACTCCTGCTGTCTTACGGTGCCAACCCCTACCTGTCGACGCTCATGAAGGACTCCCTGTGTTACTCCGGCGCCGCGCAACGAGGCTGCTACGCTGCCATCGCCGTCGCTGCGGCTCACGGACAGAGGACGATTCTTCACAAGCTTCTGTCGCAGCCGCAGGTAAGGGTGCGCTCGACTGGAGTACTGGGGGAAGAGAGGGACTTTCAGGGCTTTGTAGTACGTTTTTCGGTGATCATTTTGACGCTGTATTAAATAATGACGTTTAAAGCAACATTTTAAGTGATAAGAACTGCATGGATATACTTGGCCCGAGACGCCCCGAGACGCCATAACTCATTCCCGGCCGTTTCCAGCACGCCTCGGCACGGGAAGTTCTCTCGCTGGAGGAGATCTTGGCCGAGGGCGCCAACGGGAATACCTCCGACCGCGACCGCCGACCGGGCCGACAGATGTGCATCGTGGACGACCCCTTCGGTAGAGGAAGCCTCGCCTCATCGGCCTCGGATTCCTCGCAGGTCCTCAAGCTCACGAAACAACAGATTAAAACCCTGCAGGAGGCCATGTACCATTCGGCGGAGTCGGGCCATCTCGGTGAGTGGGGTCATTGGGCTGCGGGGGTTGCCTTCATTTTCCTTTTCTTGAGATTTTGAAGATGGATAATGAAGAGGATAATGGCGATAGTAATGCTTGCCATGGTGACAATACTAATGATAATATTATTAATGATAATGATAGTATAAATGATGATGATAATAATATGACAATGACAATGCTGATATGTTCTTTGTCGTGTATATTTTTGAAAGGTGTTAAACATTCCTTCTCTCTTCAGAAATGACGCTAGACTTGCGCAATCTGGGCGTGCCGTGGACACTCCACTGCTGGATGCACACGCTGGCCACCGCCCATGAACACCGCCTCGAGTCGATCATTGATCAGCTGTTGCAAGACTTCCTGCAAGTCTGGCCGGACGATTATTCGGCCCAGTTTGTAGACGAGTGCTTGCCGCTCCTCTTCACCATCTTCAGATATAGCAAGGTGCGAGGCAGTAGAAACAGGAGTACCATTTCTTAAAACGCGAATTAATGTTGTATTCGAGTTTCTAAACCAGTCCTAATAAGTAAAAGACGAGAAATGTCACCCTAAATTTGAATAGGCTTGTTAAAATACTGTGGATTCATCCTTAACACTGTGCCCATAACCATGCTGATATAAAGCGTGAACACGACTCATCCTAATCCCCATCCTCCGACAGAACGAAGGAACCTCCCTCCTGCTGGCAGACATCTTCTCCTCCTGCTACGGCAAGGAGGCGATCAAGGAGATTCGTGACACGACGATCTCCGGGGGCGCTCGCATCGACCCCAAGTTCGTCAACAACCCCGAGTTGTCCGACGTCCAGTTCAGAGTCGAGGGGCGGGTGTTCTACGCCCACAAGATCATCCTTGTGAACGCGTCGTCGAGGTTCAAACAGATGTTGAGCTCCAAGTTCTGCGAGGGCAACCCGCCCATCGTGCAGATCCACGACATTCGATATGACATTTTTGAGGTGAAGATCTTGGCCTGGTAAAACTGGCTAGAACAATGTCAAATCAGAACACATTTTTTATAATAGGTAGTTCATTAATTTGATATACCAATCGTGTAAATGAATACAAACAATCCCTTTGTATTTTAAACAATAACACGTGTTTCTTCTCTCCCCCAACAGCTGGTGATGCAGAGCCTCTACAAAGGGGGTTGCGAGAACCTAGAAGTGGAGGCAGGAGACGTGCTAGAACTCATGGCTGCAGCGAACTTCTTCCAATTGGACTCCCTTCTGCGATACTGCGAGTCACGCTGCTCAAAGCTGGTTCACTTAGACAATGTTGTGTCCATGTACATTCATGCTAAGGTACATCAGCTGATTATTTCTGTTTCTTAAAAAGCCCTATTTACTTTTGCCCAGTTATAGTGCTAGTTCCAATGCTATACCAAGAGCTTTAAAAAATGTATGTTGGTATCCAAATATTTTTCGAGTTATCGGAGTTGTCCATTAGAATATAGAAAATCTTAGAAAAGTCAATACCAGAGTACCAATATAACTAGGGAGTTTACGGGGCGGATCCCATTCATACCAAATGTCCCTCTCCGAATAGACAGATCAGCTGACTTACTTGCACTCTCACAGGTCTACAATGCTGTTCAGCTGCTGGAGTACTGCCAGGGCTTCCTGCTGCAGAACATGGTCGCCTTGCTGACCTTCGACGACTCGGTGCGACGCCTCATCTTCGGCAAGAAGCTGCACAACCACGACGTCCTTGCAGGTCTGTTGATCACGTTGCAAGCACGCATCAAGGCCCGGTCGTCCCCAAGGGCAGGCAAGAAGTGAGAGGAATGCTGTTGGTGGAAGATGGAATCCTCGAAGAGAAAAGTAATTGCTCATTGTCTCCTGTGTGAGAGCCGTGCAGTCTGCAGGTTGCAATGGCCCCGGTAGTAGGAAGAAAGCAGACAAAAGGTGATGATATAGATCTGGAGTTATATCATCATGTTCTGAAGGCAAATAATCATAAGATTTCCATATTTTACTCTGGGTAAAAAAAATGAAATTGATAGACTCGGATCATCTGCCTTCAGATTATGCTAACAATCTGTGATTAATTCTTAAAGAAACTTTGTTCAGTATTTACACTAACTATACTGAGTATAAAGTTTGCTACAATAGGATGTACTATATCATAAACCATGTGTATCAGCGGAGTCACCAGCCTTGTATATAAACTTAAATGGCATATCTAATTGTCCATAACATAGCACTTTTGCAGTGCATAGTTCATATATGTATATATACCAGTTAGGAGTATGCCCTACTGTCACAAAGTGTGAGGTGACAGCGAATGGTCATTTACATAAGAGTATTTCAACTTTAAGGATGTAAATTCGATAATGTACAGAAACTGGTTGCGGGTTTCATGATATCCTCCCGGGGGATGAATATAGATTCTAGTTCGAGTATAAACTAAAAGAGAACGCGCCAAAACCCAACCTCAGGTTGCAGATCAGGAGTTGATTTTTAGGATTACAAAATCAACTTTTTAGTGCTACACAAGTTTTGCTGCTGCAAGATTTTCTAGATCTTTACAGACAGTTGAGTGCCTATCAGTGACCTGACAGACAGTCCAGTGCCTTGGATTTTGTGCCAAAACTTGTGCCAATATGTGTTTCGATAAGTGCTGCTGATAAGATTCAGGAAAAAAATCCCGAAACAGAAAAAAAAGAAGAAGTGAAAGACGAACGCTGCTGAACAGGAAAGTGACACGTGAAACATTCCTCATACTGACCCCAGTGTCCGAACGGAAGGTCTGTCTGCTCAAATATCTCCTTAGACACAGTAGTTTTGTTTGGTGTATAAAGAGGCTGCATTGGAAAGCGCGCTCGGAAGAGGGAGAACAAAACTGACTGTTACAGGTGCTGCGTTATACAGGAACCTACCTTTTTCTTGGGTTTAGTGCATGGTTCCACTCGCCTTAGACGACGCGGTGGAACGAGTGTGGAACAAAAGCTAGCAATGCAATCCTTAGACGAAAAGGAATACCAGTGACACGCCAATCAGGAATTTTACTTGTTATGCTTTGTTATTTTTATTTGTAAATTTATTATGGACTTCTGTCAGTATATTATTATATATCGTACATTTATTTGTACTTTATTTTGACATGAGTATGAATGAGATTTGTGTTTTTTTCCTTTACTTTTTCTTTTAGAGGAAACATATTTAATACATAGCGAGCTAAAATTCCAAACGTATTGCCTACGTTTCATTAAACGTGCAGTTTCAAGAGTAAAATAGATGCAATAGCTGCGTGGTTATTTTCGGATTTGGGAGAATTAATAACTCATGTATATAATGGAGAGAGAGAGAGAGAAAGAGAGAGAGAGAGAGAGAGTGAGTGAGTGAGTGAGTGAGTGAGTGAGTGAGTGAGTGAGTGAGTGAGTGAGTGAGTGAGTGAGTGAGTGAGTGAGTGAGTGAGTGAGTTTGCATGTGTGTGTGTATGTGTGTGTGAGTGTGAGTGTGAGTGTGAGTGTGAGTGTGAATATGAGTATGAGTATATGTGTGAGAGAGAGTGAAAGTGAATGCGGGAGAGTATTCCACAAATCCAAAAATAACAACGAAAACCTACCTACTTTACTGACTACTAAATCCTTCATTTTCAGTAAAGCGATCGCCAGTTCTCCCAGGAGTACTACTACTTAGTGCAATATTACGTTAATTATGTCCAATTTCTTTTTCTTTTTTTTGTTTGCATTTACTTCCTAAAGATAAGTATGTTTCCTTCGCGAGTTTCAAACAATAAACAAGCCATTTTTTGACTCCGTGTGCTCATCCCTCGACATGTACAGTGCCGTGGCCTTCGGCACAAGATAGTTTGGTTGGTGACAAATGATCGACGGTAATTCAAGTAAAAAATTAAGGATTCAAAAAATATTAAAGAAAAAAAGGTGATTACTGTCGTTTTATTGGTATATGAGACAATTGTATAGATGAAGAAAATTCTGGCATCAATTTGAGAGAGTGAGTAAGTGAGTGAGTAAGTGAGTGTGTGAGTGTAATATCTTGTGACAAGGCCTTTAAACAGAGCTATTTCTGGAACCCCCCCACCCCCCCACTGTTGTACAATACCACTACCTCAGGTCTACTTGTGTCGTCCTGTGTGTTTGTTTATTTTTGTTGTTATTGTTCTCTGTATATATTGTTCACTGCCAGCTAGAATTCTACAAGTGCCAAGCAGTTTTCTTGCTTCATTGATGCACTGGATTTGACAAGTGCTCAAGCATACCTGTTACGCCCTGCTACACAAGGCAGTTTTGTACATACGTATAGCAACATAACCTCCAATTATAGTTTAATTATTATATTTCATTTCATATGAATTATGTAGTATATAGTTTTCACTTTTTTCAAAGAAATTCGACAGTTCTTTTTTTCTTTTCTCCTTTTCAGCTCTTTTCATTTTTTCTGCATTTTGATCTTTACAAATTGAGGAATTTATAAATGATGAAAAGTATTATATAGTTTTTTTCTATAGTTCATTGACTTAAGTGGTACATAAACTTTCATATCTCGAACACCACTCTTAAAAAGAAACTCAAAATATTATACACATACATGTAAAGATTCATTGAATTCATATGTATTTCTGTATATATACCTATTGTATATATATATATGTATATATATATATATATATATATATATATATATATATATATATATATATATATATATATATACACACACACACACACACACACACACACACACACACACACACACACACACACACACACACACACACACACACACACACACACACACACACACACACACACACACACACACACACACACAGTGAACATTACAGTCACCATCGACCCCCTTCCCCAAGAGACTAGCGGATTTGGCAAGGAAAATAAACACGTACATACAAAACCAGAAACACCAGAGAATTAAAAGCTTTTTGAATCAAAATTAACAACGGAAATAGACTGACAAGAGTGATGCAGGTTTTCCTAATATCTTGAGACTCTTATTTTAAGTTCCTACATTAACTTTCTAAAAAAATCTCAGGTTGCCTTTCCGCTTATTTCTCTTTTTGCGATTCCTCCTCCCCTCCCCCCTACCCTTCCCCACCCACCTTCCCACCCACCCGCGCCGCCTCCTACGAAAATTACATTCCATTTGGATAATTATAATGTTGAATATTTATTATATCATCTTATCTACTTTTTTCGAGGTGAAAGACTGATCTGTATATTTTATAGATTTCTTCGTCGAATATATTGGTTTTATTTATTACTTTATAGACGGAATTAATATTGGAATATTAGCTTATATCAATCCAGAAATTATGTTCTTGCAAAGTCAACATCGCGTAAGAGATGTTAACTTTGCAAATACAACTTCTATTATTATTGGATGTACCACTTTTTCCCCTTTTTGAGAACGCTTATTACACAGTCCGTTCAGAACTTTCGTTTAAAAAAGTCTGGCACTCTGTATACATCTTAGGTTAATCATTATCATATATTTTTTTTTTGTTCAATCCATAGTTTTTATTTGATTCATTCTCTTACTTTAAGGTTCCATGTGTAAAGTTATCTAAAGACTTTCAACAAACCCTATTTTCCTTCCTTCCTACTTATCTCTCCACCCCCCTCCCTCCCCCCCAAGAGTAGGTATGCAATTATTGGTCAGCAGTGGCTGCATGTGTACAGATTTACCACCTACAGTTCAGAGAGATTAATGGGCCTTGGTGTCAGCACGTT
>BOPN01004600.1:110977-119139 GCA_017312705.2 Penaeus japonicus
GTCTGTGATGGAGGAGTCGGTCACAAAGTTGGTGGTGAAACGGAAGTTGGGCACGTTCAGATACCCTGCCTGGCTCCCACATAGCCTGAGGTGGGAGGAAGAGGGGGGAGGGGGTAAGTTCTCTTTCGGAACTATTTTGAATTGCAGCAGATGGATGGATAAATTGATATTCAAATATGTGGATAGATGGGGACAGCATTTCTATACAGATCAGCCAACAAGGCGTCTCTGACTCCTTAAAGATAGATAGACAAAATACATAAACAGTACATCAGCTGAGACCTCTAGACAGATAGACAGACTCTCGACTCGTGAATAGGCTCGTCTAGCTTAACCCATCCCTGGCATCCTACCTCGTGTTTCTGTCATACGGGATCTGAATATCCACGTAATCGTAACAACGGCCGCTCCATGACTTTTCCAGTTTGAAAGTATTGAACGTGTACTTTGCCATCAAAGGTCCGTCCTAAAAGGGATTAGACACTATTAAGATAACATTTCTCTGTGAAGGAACAAGGTATTCGATTATCTATTCTTGCGTTTATTCATCTATTTATCATTTTTCTTACTCATTCGTTCATTCTTTAACACATTTACTTATATATCAATCTGCCCATAGGCTCTATACCTGTTCTTTCTACTGTACCTATAAATCTATCAGTCTATCAGAAAATGCATAATCTAAAAAAAAAAAGTATATATATAATAATAATAATAATATTAACAATAATAATGATAATAATAATAACAATAATAGTAATAATAATAATGATAATAATAATAATAATACTCACGTAAGATGCCACAATGCCACAACTAAAATCATTTGGATAATTGCCATAACCAAAATTGGGGGAGAGCCAGTCCAGCCGTCCACTGAAATGCTGCATTGCACACGAAGAGCTTTCGGGCGTCGTGGTGACAATGGGCGTTGTTGCTGTTGTTGTTGGTTCAGGAGTTGTTGTGGTTATTGGTTCCGGGGTAGTGGTTGTTATTGGTTCAGGAGTTGTGGATGGTAGTTTAGTAGTAGTAGTAGTAGGAGGAGGAGTTGTTGTGGTTGATGGTTTAGTAGTAGTAGTAGTTGTGGTTGGTGGTTCAGTAGTAGTAGTAGTAGTTGTGGTTGGTGGTTCAGTAGTAGTAGTAGTAGTTGTGGTTGATGGTTCAGTAGTAGTAGTAGTAGTAGTTGTTGTAGTTGGTGTTTCAGTAGTAGTAGTTGTGGTTGGTGGTTCAGTAGTAGTAGTAGTAGTAGTAGTTGTGGTTGGTGGTTCAGTAGTAGTAGTAGTAGTTGTGGTTGGTGGTTCAGTAGTAGTAGTAGTAGTTGTTGTAGTTGGTGTTTCAGTAGTAGTAGTTGTGGTTGGTGGTTCAGTAGTAGTAGCAGTTGTGGTTGGTGGTTCAGTAGTAGTAGTAGTAGTTGTGGTTGGTGGTTCAGTAGTAGTAGTAGTAGTTGTGGTTGGTGGTTCAGTAGTAGTAGTAGTGGTTGGTGGTTCAGTAGTAGTTGTTGTGGTTGGTGGTTCAGTAGTAGTTGTTGTGGTTGGTGGTTCAGTAGTAGTAGTAGTAGTAGTAGTAGAAGTAGTAGTAGTAGTAGTTAGTTCCGGAGTAGTCGTAGTGGTGGCGGAAGGGTCGAAGAACGTGACCTCGGCTTCCCACCCGACGCCGGCGCTGGTTTTGGTGTAGAACAGAACGGTGAGGTTTTCGGCCGTCCCTTGGAAGGTAGCCCCGGGAGCGATCTCAGTCCCGCAGTAACTGGGCGGGAGAAATAATGGGCGGAAAATATATATTTGTCAAGTTCTGTTTTGTTGTCGTTGTTGTTTTTTTATGAGATTCTTTATTTATTTATTTTTTTTTAAATCTATTTATTGGTCTATCATTGTCATCTCGTTGTTATGATTACGTTATGTGTATTTCTTTCCTTAATCTTATCATCATTATTTATTCATTATTCATTTTGTTCCTATATTTTAGCATAATTACGAATTCGCAAAACACTGGCCTAAGTTTATATTTTTTTCTTCTTCTAATTTTTCTATTTGTTATTATAATATCATTGATTAATTATCATATATTTCCTGCCTGTCTATTGTCATAATTACGAAGTCGTAAGATATTCGCCATGTCTTGTGGTTAGTGCGAGCATCCTGTGTTGTTTTTTTCGGTGTTGTTATTGTTTATGTTGATGTTAAGGCTGTTATCTTTTTATTGTTATTGGTAGTGTTATCATTAGCATTAACATAATCGTTATAATTGTCATTATCATTATCATTATTATTAATTTATTATCAGCATGATGATATTCTTCATTCTAATGATCATTCTCATGATTATTATTATTATTATTATTATTATTATTATTATTATTGCTATTATTACCATCACTCTTATATCATTATTATCATAATCATCATTATTATTGTTTTTAACATCATTCTTATTATCATTATCCTTATCATCATCAGTATTATTATTATTATTATCATAACTTTTATATCATTATCACTATCATCATCAATATTATCATTATCACTATTACCAATACCATTATTTCGTTATCATCACAACCTTAATCAACAAGGCACCCTTACCACTCCCTAAATTCTCTTACACCATCAATACCATCACCACCATAAACAATCATCATCATCATCATACATTCACTATACTTACTAATTTCCATCATAAGGATTATCTGTCCGGATCTCTAAATAATCTCTCCCTCTACTGCACTCAGTCAGTTCGAAAAATTTGAAGGTTATTTTCGGGATGTTGTTCGCTGGAGCTCGTATCCACTTGGCACACGTCACTCCTGAAGGATTTGAATGGTGAGTGAATGGTGACAAATGGTGAGTGAATGGTGACAAATGGTGAGTGAATGGTGACAAATGGTGAGTGAATGGTGACAAATGGTGAGTGAATGGTGACAAGTGGGTGATTAATTATTCGTGAATTTGATGTGAGTTGTGATGTGTGAATGATGATAGAAACATGTGTGAGGGGATGGTTGTAGGTGAATAATAAGTGAAAATATGATAGGTAAATGATAAGTGAAAATGTTATAGGTGAATATCTGTATTTGTGAATATATGTATTTGAATGATGATAAATTAATGATCATAAATGAATGATAAGTGAAGGATGATAGGAAAAATTATAAGTAAATATTTTTGAGTGAATAATCACAAAGGAATAATCGTATGAGAATAATAAGTGGATAACGATAAGTGAAGGATATTTGAGAAAAAGTAAATGACTGATGAAAAGGGAATAATGACAAGGGTAAAAAAATATACCTAAAAGTTTGATAAAAAGAGAATATAGGATAATGATAGATACAGAAAAATGATGCAGTAGCGAAAGACAAGTGAATGATAAATGAATAATGAATGAGATGTAGTATAAAAATCTTAGTGCAGTATAATGACAAGTAAGAAATATGACATGCACTGCACAATAATGATGAAAAACACGCAAATGCAATTATGAGAATAAAAGTGAATAAGTAAATCTAGCATCTATTTTCAAGAATGAATAACGATAGAATGATTGTGAATAAGCTTATCTTTCATTAGTAAGAGGAATTCATGATAGTCAATTCATGTGTTGATATACTGATTGATATATATCTTTTAAAAATATTCATCTATTAATACCTTTATCTACATTTCACGTTTCGTCCTAAAATAGAATATTATTGTCGAATGATTAAGCGAATTCTTTATTTTTGTCGATAGGAAAAAAAAAAAATTATATATATATATATATATATATATATAAAAGAAGCTCTATTATAGGCTTGACAAAACTATTTATTATCTGCAGAAACTCTACACTATTCTTAAGAAACTGATATTTGCTTTCCTTTTAAGACATCGAATTCTAGTCTTTAGAAACTCATATAATAAAAAAAAATCAACTACAATCCCAAGAATCTATTTTTTATAAGAACCCCTTGAGTCATAGGAATTCAAATATTCATATTGGAGAAAATAATCTTAAGAAGATCAATCTTTGTCTTCATACACTCTCACCTGAGGGATAATTGCTAGGATAATTAGGAGAGCTGATGGTCATAGGTGATGTGATGAGTTCATTGCAGGAGCTTCGGTAGGGATCTGTCGGCAGGGGATGGACTTGGTTATCAGGTAGGGTGTTAGGTTAGGGTAGGGTCTCTGTTTCGCTCTGGGCATTGCTGTGTTTCACTGTGTTTCTGTCTGCTTGTCTGTCTATCTGTCTGAATGTATATCTCTTTCTCTTTCTATTCCTCTCTCTCTCTCTCTCTCTCTCTCTCTCTTTCGCTTTCTGCCCCCCCCCCCCTCTCTCTCTCTCTCACTCACTCTCTCTTTCGCTTTCTGCCACCCCCCTCTCTCTCTCTCAGTCTCTCTCTCACTCACTCTCTGTCTGTCTGTCTGTCTCTCTCTCTCTCTCTCCTCTCTCATCTCTCTCACCTATCTCTCCCTCTCAAATCCTTCCTCTACGCAGATATCTTTTCCTTCCCAACAACAACAACACCATCAACAAAATCGCATCGCACCAGACAGCCGAGGCCTCCCACGCCATCCCTTCCTTATTCCGTGTCCTTACCGTGATAGTCGCCGGTGACACTTTCGCAGTTGGGTCCCGACGTTCCCACAGGACACACGCACGAGCAGGAGTGTCCCGTAAAGCCGTCGTTTTTGCACGGGTCAGCGTCCAAGCCACACGCGGCGAGCCATTTGTCTGTGTCGTTTGAGAAATAGGGTGAGCCATTGCTAATGATGTTGGTGATAAGGGTAATAATGATGATTATAATAATGTTGATGATAATAATAATGATATTAATGATAGTAATGTCAATAATAATAATAATGCTACTGATAAGGATAATGATAATAATAACAATGATGATAACGATTATGATGATGTTAATCATAATGATAATGTTGATGACAGTACAATGTTATGGTAATGATGAAAATGATAATAATAATCATAGCCTTAATATTGATGATGATGATGATTAAAGAATAACAGTAATGATTATAATGGTGATGAAAATAATATAATTAATATTGATAATAATGAAAATAATATAATTAATGATGATAATAATGAACATAATAATACTAATGATGATAATAATGATAGTAAAAATGATATTATTACTAATGATGATGATAATAACAATAATGATATAAATGACAATGATAATAATGAAAGTATTAACAATAATATAATAACAATGATAACATTAAGGATGATATGATAACGAGAGTAATAATAATCATAACAATAATGATTAATCATAATGATTATAATAATGATAATAAAAATAACAATAACAACAGCAACAACAGCAACAATGTTAATAATAATTAATAATAACAAACAGTAAATACATTGATGATGATAATAATAATAATGATAATAATAAATAATAATAATAACAGCAATAATAACAAACACATAACCCAAAACAACGACAATGAAGCGACCAAACACAAGAGAGAAGACAACACACCCAAGAAAGGGGAACTAACCGATGCAGCGATACATGCGATTGGCTAGGAGGACGTCCCTGTGTGTGAGACCAACCCTTCTGCCGATGAGTTCCTGGTCCCGAGGGTCCACGGTCGCTAGAGTCAGGTGCTCGTTGATGCTGAAGTACTGGAAGGATGGGGGAGAGGGGGGGGGGGGTTGAATAAGGATGCTTTGTTATGTGTGTGTGTGTGTGTGTGTGTGTGTAAAGGGATATGTAGGTATGTGTGGGTGTGTTTGCTTGCGACACGTGCGTGGGTGGGTCGTTGTGATGTTGGGAACTATATTTTTTTTATCTTTTTTGAAGGATGATTTGGGGATTTTCTGGTGTTGGTTAATTTTGATGATGTTAAGTGTGATTGTGATTATAGTGGTATTGATGGTGATGATGGTTTGATAATAACAGTAGATATGATATTGATGATGATAATGGCAGGAGTTATGATAGTGAATATGATAACAAAAATGATAATAATAACAGGAAAATGTTGGCTTTAATAATAATCATTATAATGACATAAAAATTGCCTATAATGATAATCATAATGATATCAAAATATTGCCTATAGTAATAACCGCAATAATGATACCACTCTTAGTACCAGGCAACTATAACCGATGATGAAGATACGACTACCAAGGGTAATATCACCAATAAGGCAATCCATGCTATATCACCCCCCCCCCCTCCCTTCCCTTCTCTTCCCTTCCCTCCGTGGCGCTCACCTTCCCTCCGTATTGCATGACGCTCCGCAGGTCGTACGGAACGCCTTGATTATTGATGACGCTCTCGGACTTCTTATCGAAGTTCGAGAGGCTGCTCGGGTTGATGTTATCCGTGTTGACGTGGACGTAGAGGTCGCGGTCGGGGCGTGACTGCTCGTGGTAGTAGCCCAGCGAGTGGCCGATCTCGTGGACGACGGTGCCCAGCTGGGAGGGTTCGGGGATGGGGGGTTAGGGGTGGGGGTCGGGGTGGAGGTGGAGGTGGGGGTGGGAAAGGTATTTGATATGGGTAGGTATTGTTTGGGATTTGATATTTAATGCAAGTTTTTTTTCTTAATTTATGGTAATGATGCACACACACACACACAAATACAAACACACACACATACACACAGACACACACACACACACACACAAACACATACGCATACACAAACACACAAACAAACACATATATCCATAAACAAGTATATAAAGACCACAATCAAGTAAAAAGACTACTCACAGAATTACATCCGAGACCAATAGATACGTTCTGTCCATTGGGAAAGTATTGTGCCAGGTATCCGATATAAGACCAACATCCACTCAACTGCCGGAACATGAGGTGAGGCTGATCTATGTCGCTTATGAGGTCGAACCGTATGCAGGTGTGGCTCTCCCAGTGTTCGATGGCGGCGTTGACAGCTCCTTGGTTGACGTTTGCTGAGACCACGTTTGAGGAAAAGGGAAATGCAGTTCGATTTTTCTTGGAGGGTCTTTGGGATTGTGGTTTTGTAATAGATTTTTTTTTTTTTTTTTTTTTTTAGTTCGTCAAAGATTATTGAGGGTTCTTATAGATTACGAGTTTATGATTAGTGTGGAAAGATATTTAGTGGACATTCCAAAATTCCCCAGAACGGAATTTCAGAAATTGTGATTTTTTTTAGATATATGAAATGGCACAAAAATAAATCAACGAAGCTAAACGATGATCATATATCGTTTAATCAATTAACAAAAATGCATTAATCACGGAAAAATGGGAAATCACACAGAAGGAAAAGAAGAGAAAGAAGAAGCATTGAAGAAAATTCAAATTTAAAAAAAAAAAGAAGAAAAATATAACGAGACGAAGAAACGGACAAAATAAGGAGAAGAAGAAGTAAAAGAAAAGAAGAGAAACATGAAAAAATAAGGCAAAACATGACGATACGAAAAAAAAGAGAAAAGGGAAACGGAGAAGAAAAATCAGAAGAAAGTCTGGAAGGAAAAGAAGGAACGGGAAGAAACTAAACGATAAGAAAATAAAGATTAAAAAAAAAACAGCAAACAAAAAGAGGAGAAGGAAACAAAACCTAAGAAGAAGAAAAAGAAGAAGGAAAAAACACCGACATAACCTAGAAAACAACAACAACAACATCATAACAAGTACCGTCGGCGAATCGGTACTTGACCCGCGGCGTCCCTGAGGCGTCCTCGGGCCAGCGTCTCGCCTCGCTGGCCAGGCCCTTCCTCGCGAGCACCGCCCTCCACTGGTCCTCCGT
The DNA here is from genome assembly GCA_017312705.2 of Penaeus japonicus. Taxonomy (NCBI): domain Eukaryota; kingdom Metazoa; phylum Arthropoda; class Malacostraca; order Decapoda; family Penaeidae; genus Penaeus; species Penaeus japonicus. The sequence goes on from BOPN01004600.1 coordinate 118,735, forward strand.
CAGCATGATGTCCTTCTCGAAGAGTCTGTGGCCGTCGACGAAGTCCGGGTTCGTCTGCTCGAAGGGCTCCTCCTCTGCCTGCGAAGGGAGGGGTGTTTGTTGTTTAGGCTTTTTGTTTATTATTATTGGTTTTAGCTTTATCTGTGTCTTTAACTATTTATCATTATTTTTTTCTTTACTTGTAGGCTGATTTTATCTCTGCTGTGTCCTTTTGTTCTATTAGCTGATGAGGTATTTCGTGTTTATGATAAGAGAGAAAAGATAGATATGCAACACACGTAATCACGCAAGAATAAAACAAAATACATGTATGTGAGTGTGCATGTGTGTGTATACATATAAACATACGTATATATGTATATACCAATATATATAAATATATATATGTATATATATATATATATA
>BOPN01004601.1:0-5000 GCA_017312705.2 Penaeus japonicus
TTACCTATATACTCTAAACAGAGCAGTGATACTGAGGTTTTACAGACAACCCCGTGGGCACTCAGCAGGAATGAATGAGAAATTCAAGTCAAAAATCAGGTTACCAAGGTTATATCTATGGTAAAATGAGTTACTGCATTCTACCACCTTTCTCACATAGATATAACCCCGGTAACCTGATTTGTGATTTAAATTTCTAATTCATTCCTGCCGAGTGCCCATGGGGTTGTCTGTAAAACCTCAATATATACATATATATATATATATATATATATATATATATATATATATATATATATATATAGTTACATTTAGAAAATGACCGTTGTAGCTTAACATTCATAAAGGGGTTACAAATGTCCTAATTTGACCAAAGCTATTTATCTATGATTTAAAAAAAAATATATATATAATACATTATTACATAGAAACAAGAAAATTATATACACCATTCACTGTTAATATGAATCACTCAAGTCACTGTAATGTTTTGTGAGAAAACTACTAAATTCAAGTAAACAATAATAAATTGATGTAAAATAAAAGTATGAAGATAATGAATGATAAGGTTTGTTTTAGTAAAAAGTGATTCTGCAACTAAAAATAAGTCCCATACAAAATAAAAACAAAAACAAAAACATGCTCCATCAAAGTATCTAGAATATTTTTGGCTCTAATATGGGCAAATTATAAATCCATAATTTAATCAGCAAGGAACAACACAATTAACAAACTTCATTAACAAACAGACTCTTACTTGACATCTGAAAATAACACTGTAAACACATCTTTAACAATTATTAGTTTTGAAACACAAATGAAGATTATTTTGATTTTGCAAAAAAATTTATATACAGTGCAAAACCTCATTTCATATAAATATTTATTCCAAACATCACCCTTATAAAATTAACATATTCTATTTACTTTATAAAACTAAAATACAGCATGTTTACAACTCTACACATTCTGTAATATGAATATGAGATAGTAATCATGACATGCTGTATTAATCTTTCACTGTAATCATAGTATGGGCCATGTATGTAACATAAAACAGATTCATTGTATATGGTAATGATAGTATACTGTAATAAAAATAAAAATTAAAAACAAATGCTTAAAATAATATAAATAACTAAAAATATAAACGTATTAGAAAAGCAGTAGCAAGGAGTTATACATATTCTGTCCTGTCCATTTCTTAGTACATTCATGGGTGCCATAGAGTGCTAGGGTTATGTTTTCAATCCTCTCCTTAACCCTCTTTCTCCTTCTCCATCTCTTCCTTTCTTTTTCTTTCTCTTTCTCACTCTATTTCTCTCTCTCCTCCCCTTTCTCTCCCTTTTCTTTCTTTATTTTTCTCTTTCTCTTTTGCTTTCGCTTTCTTTCTCTTTCTTTCTCTCTTTCTCCATCTATCTCTCTTTCTCTTCTCTCTTTCTCCCTCTTTCTCTCTTTTCTCTCTCTCTCTCTCTTTCTTTCTTTCTTCATCTCTTCCTCTTCTTCCTCTCTCTCTTACTCTTCCTCTTTCTCTTTTACTCTCCCTTTCTCCAACTCTTACTCCCTCTCCCTCTCTCACTTCCTCTTTCTCTCTCTTTCACACTCTCTCACACTCTCTCTCTCAGTAGTGGATGTATACTTGCATTTTCCCCTAGGGTTTTGTTTTATTTTATTTGTTTATCTTTTTTTAACATTGGATGACTAAACAAGCACTTTGTTGTCATAGATTCTATTAATTGGCCTACCTTACCTATTTACCTATTTGAGGTAAAAAGTATTTCAATTACTATTACTATATTAACCCATTCATGCTGGGGGCATTCCAACCTTGTAAGTTGCAATGCGGGGGCTCTCGAACGCATAGGCCTAAATCAATTAAATGATCGACGCCGTATGATGGCACCCTGCGAACGGGCCTTGAATGCGCTGTACCCGTGGTGTACCACCCGTCCAGAGAGGGTTAACATTCCTGTAATTCTTATCATATTAAAATCAATATTGTCAATCATGATGAAAAGAACAATAAAAATAAAACTTTTTCTTTTAAAATTCTAAATGGGGTAAAATAGGTGAGGTCAGATAAGCCGAGTAACTGAATCCTTTGTAACTATGTGGGCGTGAAACCAATTATGCATTAACCCATTGCGGACAGGTGTCATGACATATCTCACACAGAAGCTTTGGCCTTACAACGGATGTCATGATATACATGACATTCAGGGATTTTGGATCACCATGCTATTTTATTGTGCTATGAGTAAGGAGTGAGTAATGATGACAACTGCATAATTACTAAAATTACCATAATATTGAGCAAACCCAACATCGAAAACCTAGATAGCACCACTTTTTTTTAGCACCAGCAGGAGAGACAGCCTTGGATGGCACTCATCCACGGTCTCCAGCAAGCACTATCCTTACAGAGCAGTGACACACAGCAAATTACTGACCTCTTGCTCTTAAATATTGCTAATGAAGGATGTGCAGGCAGAATGAGAAGAGGAAGTTGACTCAAACCACGCTCAGTGTCTAAATGTGCCCGTGTCAATAGGGATGCCTTCTACTGTGGCACTCCCATTCATAAGCACAGGTTCCCTTCCTCTTCCCTACCTCTTCATGTATCTTCATTGTAGATGGTTATACATTTCATATTCGTTCATGACAGTACATAAATATGAAAAAATAAAGTTGTTTTTTGTCCTCTCATAAAACAGCAATACTTCTATTACACTGAGTATAAAGAAAACAATATGGCTCCTATTTTACAATTTTAGTCAACTGCAGCATTGATAGAGTTTGTCATATGGCACAAAAATATAATACAAAAATGGCTCTAGTTTTACAATGAGTGACTGAAATAGTGTGGGAAAAGTCAAAGTATGTTGCCTGGTCTCGCTTGCCTGGAGATCAGGCAAGCGAATCTATCCCCGTCCGCAATGGGTTAAAAAAATTTAAACAAGGCCATAGAGAACAGTACATATTCCTAGCATCAATGGGTAAAGCCAAGACTTAGCAAATAATTTCTAAGGAATAACACTCCTTTTCTATTTCTCTCTCTCCCTCTTTCCTCTCCCTCTCCCTCTCCCTCTCCCCCTCCCTCTCTCTCTCTCCCTCTTCCTCTCTCTCTCTCATAGCAGCTACTACCTCAACAATTTTCAAGAATATTACAGAGAAAAAATAATAAAAACAACAACATTGCATATCCAAATGGTAGATAAATATGGCCTCCTTTGCAATCATAAAGTTATCATGATGATTACAGTAATCTGCAATTTCTCTTTTATTCAATAAAGGAATATAAAAGTCTTGATACAAAAGAAAAAATTGTTTACTCGCACTAAATTAATACAAAAATTAATTCATCAGATCTCTAAAAACACTGGAAGTCATCAGAATGAGCAAATACATAGGCAGATCCACAAAAAGCTGCTACATGCAACATTTATACAATTTCCAAAGCTTATTAAGTATCCAAAACTTACAATACTTATTGAAATCTGAATACTACAGTACAAAAGTCTAAGTTTATTTTCACAACATGAAAACACAGATACATATTACATTTTAAAAATGTATGCAACCTTTCATAACAGTTACTATCTTAATAACTGTGATTGATCATCAATGGAACTTTCACAAACTTTGAGTTCAGTCTCTGACTGTTGAACAAAATGCTACAGGATGTTGTAAATGCAGGCATACTTAAAAAAATATACAGGACCTTTTATCACAGTTCCTTATCACATTAAACAATACACCACTTACAAAACCTCATCTCAGATAAATGCAATATTTTGTACGTAATATCCCATTCCATAGTAACTTTTTTTTTCAATATCTGCGTCTCCATTGTCACAATGGATAAGATGTCTATGCAATGTCCTCTATGGAGAAATATCTTAATACTATACTGAATGAGACAAAATCTAAATACCATGTATGAAATACTGTCATAAAAATTGTGCCATCTAAGATGGCCCCTCCAAAAAAATACACATAGGAACTTGCAGAAAAAAAATATATATCGCATGTTTGATGACTAGTGCCCAAGCAGCCATACCACCTTAAAACATAAAAGAAGAGTCCAATTCATTCACTGCAGAATGGAGGAAACAATGCAGATTCTTTCTGCCCACTTCTTTAAGTAAAACACCTTAAAGTTCAGATGACTCAGGACAGAAAGTATGAACACACTACTTAGATGATGAGGTCACTTGCTTTACTGGGTAATGGTTGGGAAGGCCATCGTCTCCTGGCTTCCAGTTGCCTGGGCAAACTGCAGATGTAAGAAAAACAATAGTTAAAGGAAAAAGCAAATGATTCATTATAGGAAACATCATACAAGGGATGGGGGCGGTATCCAATAAATCACTGTAAAATGAAATCCATGCTACAATTTTATTCTTTTTTAACCCATTCACGCCAGTTGACGTGCTGACACATTTTGTGTTTTTTGCGTTAGACGCCGGGGACGAGATATCAGGGCAAGGCCAGCGCTTGGGGTGAGCAAGCAGGTAGCCCAGGCTTGCGGCTTGTGCGTCCAAGAATCTCAATGCGTTAGGCTTATGCATTTGAAAACCCCGGCATTGCGACCGTGCAAAGCCGGAACCACCCCAGCATGAATGGGTTAATCTATATTTTGGTGGTGAAATAAATGGACATACACTTGAATAAACTGCTAGTAGAATGGTAAGGGTTTTTTTTTTTTTCTCAACCATTAGTTTTATTTCAAAACTGAATCCCCCTTCCCCAGAAGAAAAAAAATCCCTTTAAATATTGATATAAAGACTAAATATATACATACTTTACAAGACAGCATCCAGCGCCTTATCATTTTAGTCTTTTAAATAATAGAATTATATATGAATTTTATTGAGAAAAAATTATACAAGGAACTAAAAAGATTATTCTAAAGAAAATGAGACTGAAATTTTTCAAATTCTGTTACAATTCATCTTTTTGTAAGAATCAGTTTGTACATAAATATAGTAATAATAACA
>BOPN01004601.1:10000-12500 GCA_017312705.2 Penaeus japonicus
ATTATGCAAGCACGTTAAGCCATTGCGCCACGTGTTTTCTCTCTCCCTCGAGTGAATGGCTGGGAATTTCTTGGCTTGATTTTATTGTTATGGGTTAATTTTAACGTTCTTATCCTCTTCTCGCTCTTTTCTTTCTTGTGGACTTTCTGTTATTTCTTTCTCTTTCTGATTTCCACTTTACTTTCTGCTTTGTTACCTCATTCTTTATCATTCCTTTTCTGATAACTGATGAGGATAATAAGTGAAGATAGTACAAAAAAATAAAAAAGGATATAAAAAATTTGAAATGCTCTTTTTAATTTACACACCCTGTAGAGTAACCATTCAAAATACATGTGCCATTAACATCTTAACCCTCTCAATGCCAAGAGGAGCACTAGCTGCAACACATTATGTCTAATTAACTTAATTTCAATGAAATACAGAAGGAGAGGAATATCTAGGATGAGAGAGAGTCTTAATCATTTCAAAGGATCTGTGATGAAAGAGAGTCTTAATCATTTCAAAGGATCTGTGATGAAAGAGAGTCTTAATCATCTCATAGGATCTGTGATGAGAGAGAGTCTTAATCATCTCATAGGATCTGTGATGAAAGAGAGTCTTAATCATCTCATAGGATCTATGATGAGAGAGAGTCTTAATCATCTCAAAGGATCTGTGATGAGAGAGAGTCTTAATCATCTCATAGGATCTATGATAAACAATGGGCATAATTTGGGACTCCCTATGCCTAAGAACAACATCTGTAAGTTTCCTTGCAGACATTATAATGTAGACTACAAACATGAGGTCACCATGTCCATTCTCCTCCAATCACTGTATTACAATATGATAATAAATCTTGAAAGTGACAAGCCCATGATCAAGATAGGGTTCGGTCCTTATCATGATGGGGGGTTTTGATGTTCATTCACGTAAAGTATTCCATTGTATAAAAAGAAGATCAAAAATAATTTGCAGAAAACTGAGGACTCCTGATTTAATCAATTCAGGACTTCAATATTTTTCTATATTTCTCAAGTACTGCTTGTAGATCTTCCAAGGGTATTTTTGAACATAAAAAGTGCTTCTTTTCAAAAAAATTTAAAGGACATCCTACCAACGCTACCATAAGATACTATAACAATTATTTCGTTAATATTCTGACGTCTTGCTCTCCAGCCATTAAGAACATCCAGTTCTGCATGACACTGTGGAACATTTACTAAATCGGATTCTTTCACACTTTCTCATTATCTGACTATCAGTTACCCATAATGTGACAGATAGGAGAACATCTGAAATCTGAAAAAAACATAAACACACATGGCACATATAAAAATATCTAATAACACATTCAAAGAGGTAAAAAGAAGAAAACCAGATAGTAATCAACAATAAACTTCTTACTATAATTGAAATAATTACTTAAAACAGATCTGCTTGAAAAGACATGGTGGCAATCATGCTCTGGCAAAGGTTAACAAACCAACTACCCCTAAAAAAAAAGCCTTCAAGAATGACCTTGACCTGGCTTCTGCATCTGAACATTACTCACCAGGGAGATTAACAAGCTCTATTTTGCCGCAACACAAGGGTAGAAGTTGCTTTGACTTTGTCGGGGGGAACATGGAGTGTGAAGGCCATGGAATCATTAGATTTACAGAATTTATAGATTATAGATACAGATATATATATGATGTATATCCATATAAATCATATATTTATCTATCCATCTATCTACCAATATATACAAAAATATAAATATATATATAATTATATATATATACATATATATATATATATTCATATATACATATAATATATACATATAACATATATATACAAATATATATATACATATATATACATATGTATATATACATATATATATATATATATATATATATATATATATATACATACATATATATATACATATATATATACATATATATATACATATATATAGATATATATATATATATTCATATATACATTTCATACATAAACATATACAAATACCTATACCTATATATATATATATACAGACATACATACACACATAAATACACACACACACACACACACACACACACACACACACACACACACACACACATATATATATAATATATATATATATATATATATATATATATATATATATATATATATATATCACTTCTGATTTCTGCCTTTCATTTGGAGGGGGTGGGTTATCGTTGTATTTTTGGATTCTATTGTTGATATTATTTTGCTTATTTATTTTGAAAAGTTATTTTTATTAGACACATTATATGTATATCTATATATGTACATATATATACACCCATACACAAACATTTTTTCTGCCGCAGTATTATAGATTTGCCATTCAAAATGCTTGAAATGCACTCTGATTTTGCTTATTTACTTATAGAGATCTTTTATCCAACCTGGATCTGGTTGAGTGAAAGTTTTGTTTTCAATTGTTCTGACACCTATGGATATTTAGGTTTACCTTGATGTATAATTCATG
>BOPN01004601.1:20000-22500 GCA_017312705.2 Penaeus japonicus
GTAAAACAAATAAACACTCTATATTCAATTTTGATAAAACATCTACACGTTACCCATCACACAATGTGAAAAGCAATGTTAATATTAAATACGTATCAATAAAGTTTATACAAAAATTATCTAAATAACTAATGCTCTCAGCATGAAATAATTCTGAAAAATAACTATTATAATTGTAATATATATCATTGTTTATCTATTGCTTGTACAGTACTAAACTTTAATCTAAACTTTAATCTTCGATTCACAAACACATAGGAAATAGATACTAGTCTAGAAATAGTTGTTACTGGTCTATAGTTTTCAGAATAATCATGTGAACTATATTTGTGAGATTAGTTATCTTAAATACATTAACAAAAATCTGCCTATGTTCCACACATAAAATATTCAATTATAATTGGTAAAAAACATTCTGTATTAAAAATATATTTATATATAGGAATAACTATCATATAACTAGATAAAAAAAAATAATATATTCAACTGTAATCTACATCTATTCTCAGCTTCTACAATAGAAAATATATTGCTAATCCTTTATATAAAATAACTAGTAATTGTCATAATGTACCAGGTGTTTAACTACATAAATATCACAGTATTGCCATTACAGTGGTATAAAGGGTAAAAGACAACCCTCACAGGGTGGGTATATTTTTTACAAATTCAGATCTTAAGAATACTTGTTTATTAATATTATTATTAATATTATTATTAAAGGAATGGCAGGTTATAGTCAAGAATGAACAAATATATAATAACTTAAACCCTGCCCAGACCTTGATAACGAATGTACCGAAGCAAGTATCACACCAATAGAATAAAGCTAAGAGGTTTTATCCACCAGAACATCTCCTCTTTCTTTTACAAACATAGGCACTAGAAATGCAGAAACAAATATTTCTGGTATTACAGAATCGACCAGATAGATGAACAATATAAAATAAGAATATTTTTGTTCTTTCTTACAAAACTTACATGGGCACACTTTCACCAAAATATCTTCTAGCCACAAATACACAATCCAAAACAATATCAATAAATGGTAAATAAATTCAGTTACAGATCTTCTTTATCACCAACTTAAATTTATATGGGGCAAAACATGTTTTCCGAAAGTCTGGATGTATCAAAAATATGCTCATCTGTGATTGCTGCAGTTACCTCTACCCAAATTGCATGGGTTAAAAGTTGTATTTACAATTGTTTTCACTCACAAAATATCTACTCTTACATTATTCAACAGCATACCCACAGCAGGTTGTAATTTTATGTAACCACTTGTGTTCACATTTATCAGAAAACTAGGAAGTCAGAAATGGCTCTGGGACAAGGGCAGAGTCTGAGATGTGGCATCCAGGCTTAGGTGAAAAAATAATGAAATTGAATTATGGTGTCTAGTATTGACATCAGCTGGATCATTTCCAATTTTCCGTTCTGCAATGCAATCTTAGGCTATGCATTCAGATATTCCTCTTGCAAATCAATTTACACTTCATCAGATGGTGTGAAACTGATCTTCCAGTTCTTGTCCTTTGCCTGTTTCTTCAGGGCCAGAACATCTTGGTAAGGAATATTCCAGTGAAACAAATTTCCCACAGTAGCCAGATTTGGACAGTTGGCAAGAAGAACGTGGACACTTTTTTCTGTTATAGCATACTTGGAAAACCCATGGTATTCTTTGATATGGGCATGGAAACAAACTAGCTTCTTCAGGGAAGGTGCAACCGAGGCAATGACCTTGTCGTTTATTGCTTCGTAAAGACTATACATTTTGTCTTTATGCAACACTTCATTCTCTTCAATGATTATATGAGTCAGGACTTCGGTGCTCTTCAAGAAGTTGGTGAGAGGAATTACTTCAATGTGGTTTAGATGGCAGAGCTTAATAACACGTAGTTTGGGATATGACATAAATTCTTTCATCTTCTTGTTCTTGTGTTTGTGCAAGGAACCGCTCATCAACATTATTTCCAGTCGAGGGACTCTCTGGGAGAAAGCGGCCAGTTTTTTCTCATCCCAGCGGCAGTTGCTTTTGAAATGTGTTATTTGTGTTAAGTTAATGCCAAACTCTAACTCAGATTCTCTTATCACCATGTATTCTAGTTGCTTCAAAAGAGGAAAGTTTGTCAATTGTTTCAATCCACCTTCGACCTTCCTCATTCTAACACTAGTTACCTTGGGTAAAATCTTTTTTATTTCAATGCCATAATACTTACAAACGTCCTCTATACTCTCCGGTCTCCTAGCATCATCTAGATAAGTGAGTGCTAATGGCTTGCAATTGAAGTCTTCCTCTTGAAACAAGGCATCAAGAGAACTTGTTGTCCCAACATTTACTAATTCTTCAAGATTGGGTAAATAACATAGTAATTTACCGGCACACTCCTCCATTTTACCTTGAATATGAAGTGAAGGCATAACTATACGTTGAATCTTGGGACAGCCAACTGGTTTTCCTCGAAAAGAAGTCTGAGTAAATTTCTCATGCCCATAC
>BOPN01004601.1:65000-67500 GCA_017312705.2 Penaeus japonicus
TCTCCTTAATCTATCTTTCTCCTTATTTCTTTCTTCGCCTTCCTTTGTCCTCTCCTTTTCTCCCTTCTTCTCACTATTCTCCCCTTCCTTTTCTTTCTTCCATATTCTTCCTTCTTCCTAACTCTTCCTTCCTCCTTCATTCTCCCGGTTTTCTGTCAGGTACTTGGTCCCTTACGTTAGTTCCACTTTCCTCCGTATTCTTTTCTGTCTTTCGTTCTCTCTCTCTCTCTCTCTCTCTCTCTCTCTCTCTCTCTCTCTCTCTCTCTCTCTCTCTCTCTCTCTCTCTCTCTCTCTCTCTCTCTCTCTCTCCCTCCCTCCTCCTCTCCCTCCCTCCTCCTCCCCCTCCCTCCCTTCCTCCCTCCCTTCTCCCCTCTCTCTCACTCTCATCCCCCTCTCTTCCTCCCTTCCTTTCCAATTCCCTCCTCCATCTCCGACTCTCACCACATCCCCCCCCCCCCTCCCTCATCACAATTCCACCCTTCCTCTAACCCTTCAAGCCATCCGTAAGTTCATCCATCCATCCACAAGCCCTCATCTATCGTATCCCTTTTTTTTAGCACTCAATTACCACTCCCTTCTTTCTATTCTTCATCCATCATCCGTCTGTGTTTACTCCTTCGGGTACTTCTTGCTTACTCTCTCTTTCCATTCGGTTGTCTTGTCTTACTCTTCCATTCATTCTCTGTGTCTTTGTCTGTTGGACTGTGTCTGCATCTGTTTCAGTTTCTGTCTTTGGCTTTATCTTTGTCTTTTTTTATGGTTTTCTATCTCTTTGTCTGTCTGGATCTGTCTTCGTCTCCGTCTCTTTTTCTCTTTCTCTCTTTCTTTCTTTCTTTCTTTCTCTCTCTCTCTCTCTCTCTCTCTCTCTCTCTCTCTCTCTCTCTCTCTCTCTCTCTCTCTCTCTCTCTCTCTCTCTCTCTCTCTCTCTCTCTCTCTCTCTCTCTCTCTCTCTCTCTCTCTCTCTCTCTCTCTCTCTCCCTCTCTCCCTCCTTCTCTCCCCTTAACTCAGTCCTCTCATTCTCCGTTCCCAACATTCCCGCCCCTGTCCTCTCTCTTTCCTTATCCCAAATCAATAACAATAGAAAACAAAAGTCAAAAAGAAGAAGAAGAAAAAAAAAAAAAACTCGAAAAAAGAAAAGAGAAGAAACCGAGGCACTGTCAATAATAAAAGAGAAGAAACTGAGGCACTGTCAATAATAAAAGAGAAGAAACTGAGGCACTGTCAATAACAAAAGAAAACAAAAGTCAAAAAGAAGAAAAAAGAAAAAAGAAAAAGAAGAAACCGAGGCACTGTCCATCACGCGGCGTACGAGTGTGGATGACCCGGAACTGATGTGGCACTCACTCACCCCCCCCCCCTCTCCCTTCTACCCCCCCTCCCCCCGTGCTATAAGAAAGTCTGTGGTGGCTCTGTCCAATGACCTTCTACTCCCCCCCTCCCTCCCCCTTTCCCCCCTCCCTTCCGATGCTCCTCCCTTTTCTCCCTTCCCTTGGCTTGATGTTCACCTTCCTCTATTTTCTCTCGTGTTTTTTTTCGTTTTTTCGTCCGTTCTTCATGTCTTTCGTTCTTCCTTTCTTGCTCTCTTTCTATCTATCTATCTCTGTCTCTCTTTCTGTCTGTCTGTCTCTGTCTCTCTCTCACTCTCTCTTTCTCCCTTCGTTTCTTGCCCATTCTCCCTCTCCCTTTTCTACCTCCCTTCTTTCCTTTCCTTCCCTCCATCCCCTCTTGCCTCCCTTCCTCCTTCCCTCTCTATTTGCATCCCTGTACTCATATAAACTTCCCCAAATACTAAAAACTTCACAAAAAATCAGAAAAACAACAAAAAACTTCATGATGTTAGCCTCTTTTCCCCTCTTTCGCAAGTACAGAATATGGAGTTTTTCTTTCTTTCTCTCTCTCTATCTCTCTCTCTCTCTCGGTATAGTGTTAAGTGATGGTGATGAAACTTTCTGGTGTCTGGTTATGATTCATCTTGAGAGAGTTTGGGGAGTTTCACGTCTGATGTTTCTTTGTTTATTTTGTTATTATTATCATGATTATCATTGTCGTTATTATTATTCTTATTATTATTATCATTATTATTATTATTATTATGATTATTGTTATGATTATTCCTATTGTTATAATTATTAGAATTATCATCATTATTAGCATTTTCACCATCATTATTATCCTCCTTATCATTACTATTAGCATTATCATAATTATTATGATCATTATTATCATTGTTATTACCACTGTTAATTTGTTTACCATATCTCATAAACGTAAATCATTGCATGGCTAATTTGTTTATCACATTTTCAAAATAAGAATTTTACAATGAGAATGAATGAACTTGAAGCTCACCTTTACCCGAGAAAAAAAAAGTAGTTTTACAGTCACTTTATCCTCTTCTTGTTAATTATAAATTCATTTATAATTTTCTTCCTCTTCAGTTCTCTCACGAGTCGCTTTTATCCAACCCATCTCAATTCCATTTTTTTTTTCTGATGGTCT
>BOPN01004601.1:72500-75000 GCA_017312705.2 Penaeus japonicus
TATAGGCAGCTTTCATAATTGAAATCATCATTAAAGCGTATATTAGCCGCTTTAACGATATACGTGCAATCAAAATCATTGCTTTGGGGTATACAGACAGCTTTCATAATGAAAATCATTCACCTGGGGTGTATATGGGCCGCTTTCATAATGAAAACCAGCTTTCACCATCAAGATTTTTATTAAAAGGTGAATCAACCGTTTTAGTTAAGGACTGTTTGCTTGTTACTTTTCCCTCTGGATTTACGAAGTAGAACTGTGTGTTGCGAGGGAATTCAACATGTTGCTATAACGTGGCTGTGGACATTCCCTCTAGACACAGTTATAAATAATTCCTTAGTATCAAAATAATCAAGTCAATCAAATAAATTTCTTGATATCTTTGATTACTTATCTCCAAGGCCGTGACAGATTAAGATAGAGCACATATATAGGAATGATCACCAGCTAATTTCAGATCAAATGGAGGAAATAATCCTCTTGATATCCTCTCGATTGCAATAATGATCCACCGTCGCCTGTTGCACGAGTGGGCGTTCCAGGAACAAGACTTAGATGGGCGTGGTGTGGCGCCAGGTTCTGACCTTCACTCTTCCCTCGACATTACTCAGCCGTACTGAATAAGGTCGGGATGGGTGAGTACTTATTTGTTTTATTCATTTAGAAGGAATTTTAAAATGTGTAAGTTGTCTTTGTCAATGTGGATAAAGGGCTGTAGATTGGATTTTTTTTTTTTTTTTTTTTTTTTTTTTTTTTTTTTTTTTTTTTTTTTTTTTTTATCCGCGGGTATGGTGGTGAAAATGTAAAGTAATTTTTTAATTGTGAGTTAAAATGTTTTGTAGTTTGAATCATTATTGAATGAATAGATTTAAGATGAATAAGTGATATTTCATTGTTATATAATGTGAAGCAGAATTAGGTTATATAATTATTTTTTGTCAGTATGTGGAGACTCCAGATGAACAAGCACTTTTTTCATTAACTTAATGCAAGGTCGAGTTCAGATTATACAGTGCCTTAGATTAAATGTGTTCTTAGTCTTATCATAATTGGTGTAAAGATTCACATACATATGCACAGATATCTATATCTATATCCATATCCATCTCTCTCTCTGTCTCTTTCTCTCTCTCTCTCTCTCTCTCTCTCTCTCTCTCTCTCTCTCTATATATATATATATATATATATATATATATATATATATATATATATATATATACATATACATATATATATATATATATATATATATATATATATATATATATATATGTATATGTATATATATATATATATATATATATATATATATATATATATATATATATATGTATATATATGTATATATATATATATATATATATATATATATATATATATATATATATATATATATACATATATATATATGTGTGTGTGTGTGTGTGTGTGTGTGTGTGCGCGTGTGTGTGTGTGTGTGTGTGTGTGTGTGTGAGTGTTTGTATGTGTGTGTGTGTGTGTATCCATATCTATCTATCTATCTATCTATGTGTTAAATATAGGGCTATATGTATAAACAGACGAAATCCAATCCGACCTACATCTAAAGGTCCCAATCACGAAGTCGAACCCCATGTCAGAACCTCAGTATCTCCAGCGCATCTTTCCGTGACACTTTGACAAGCACTGACAACCTCATGCTTGCGGTCTTCAGTGACCTTTCTTATAAGGGTTGATAGGAGGAGTGCATGACGATGGAAGAATCACTTGGTGCATGATTGGAGTTAGGTCGAAGGTGAGTATTTAGGTGAGTGGGCATTTTTTTTTTTTTTTTTTTTTTTTTTTTGGGGGGGGGGCGTTATAAGGGCATTGGTTTAGATATTGTTAAAGGGGGAGGGGAGGAGGAGGAGGAGGGAGGAGACGGGAAAACGAGAAGGAGGGTAGGAGAGAGGGAGAGGGGAGGAATGGGGGGGGGGGGGGGGGGAGAAGGAGGAAGAGAGAGCTGGTGAGCGTGAAGAAAGGAGGGGGGGAGAAGGAGGCGGAAGGGGACGGAAGGAGGGTAGGAGAGCTAGATGAGGGAGGAGGAGGGAACTGGAAGTGAGAGATAGAAAAGAATTTAAAAAAGAGCTAAAGAAGATGAGAGAAGGAGAGACAAAGAGAGGAATAAAGACGTGAGAAAGAGAGAGTAAGGAAGAACAGAAAAAAGGGAAGGGAAAAGACAGACCAAACTCGTAGTTGTATCAAATTCCATAAAAATTTAAAGAAAAATAAAAATAAAAATAAAAATAAAAAATAAAAATAAAAGAAAGGAGGGGGGAAGAAGGAGGCGGAAGGGAGAGATAGAAAAGAATGAAAAAAGAGCTAAAGAAGATGAGAGAAGGAGAGAAAAAGAAAGGAATAAAGAACTAAGAAAGAGAGAGTAAGGAAGAACGGAAAAAGGGAAGGGAAGAGACAGACCAAACTCGTATTTGTATCAAATTCCATAAATCGGCGAAAGTAAATCGGTCACGCACATATAGAT
>BOPN01004601.1:85000-87500 GCA_017312705.2 Penaeus japonicus
CCAACACCCACCAACACCTCTCCCTCCCCTTCTGCATCTCCCATTCATCACCCAACGCCCTCTAGAGACAATGAAACAAAGCACACAATACCAACCCCACATGTCACTGAATTCCTTATAGGACTATTCCACCTGTCCTACTTTACTAGGCCGTGTCATGTCGATTCCTAAATGATAAGGAGAATTAGACAGAGGTTGGGACTATTTTCATAGGCCTAGGCTGGAAATTGGGGGGGAGGGGGGGTTCTAATTTAGGTTTTAGGTTAGGTATTACATCGGCTGTTTCTGTATGCGGTTTTAGGGTGTCTTGTTCTCTCTCTGTGTGTGTGGGTGGGGGTGAGGTGGGTGAGGTGGGTGGGTGGGGTAGGGTGTGGGGTGTGGGGGGGGGTTGGCATTTATGGCTTTCTTGTTTTGGATTCGTTTATTTTTGTAGGTGTTGTAGTGTGGGAATGGAGTGCGTAGTGCGTATGTATGTATGTATGTGTATGTATGTTTACAGACAGACATGTGTATGTATACACACACACATAAACACACACACACACTCACACACACACACACACACACACACACACATATATATATATATATATATATATATATATATATATATATGTGTGTGTGTGTGTATGTATGTATGTATGTATATGTGTGTGTGTGCGCGTACGTGCGTGCATGTATGTGTATCTCTGTGCGTGCATGATATTTCTATACGGCATACTTAAACCTAAATGCACGCACATGAAAAAAAAAGAAAAAACGTTAATCGAAATAATTGTTTCAGTAAGCTCTTTTTTTACACGCTCGCCACCGGGCAAGTCCAGGAGAAAGTGATTAACAATTGGCCGCCATCAGGAGACCCAGATCCCCGCCTTGGAGGACCGCCGCGCCGGCATCCTGATTCCGCCCTGTCCTCGTACGTGCCATTCAGGACGCCGCGCCGTTTCACTGGCTTTTTTGTGGGTCTTTTCTTAACTGGAATTCGAACGGTATTTCTTTTCTCTATTTTTTTTTCTTTTCGATCTCTCTCTGTCTATCTCTGTCTGTCTGTCTCTCTCTCATTTTCTGTCTGTCTGTCTGTCTCTCATTCTCTGTCTGTCTCTCTCTCTCTCATTCTCTCTCTCTCTCTCTCTCTCTCTCGTTCTCCTTCATAAATGCATTACATCCTACTTTCTCCTGATATTTTGTCATCCACCCCTTTCCTTCGTCCTCATTCCTCCCGTCAAGTTCATTTATTCACTCAGTCAAGTTCACTGAGTCTAATTATCTATCCCCCTCATCTATCTACCTATCCATGCACAAACTTTACCTAACCTTACCTTACCTTACCTAACACTAACCTACATCTCTCATTTATCTATTCATGTTTGCGATATCCATGAGAGAGAGAGAGAAAGAGAGAAAGAAAATAAGAAAAAAGAAAGAGAGAGAGAGAAAGAGAGATATACAAAACCCCACCGTACTACTATCTTTTTTTTCTATATCATTATTTTTGACACAACAGGTGACTGTGCTAAGATGTACTACATTTTTACACTTGAATGTACTCTCGCCGGGGGTGGGGGGGGGGGTGGAGGTCTTATCACCTGTGGTGTTTTTTTTGTGCTTTGTATCTAATGTTACGAGTACATTTTTTTTTCAATGTGACGTATTAACATATCTATAACATTTAATGATATATTATGAATGAAAAGTATACTCACTGTTGCAATAATTTCTCCGAGAATACTAGGTACGGTTGCATGGCGTCTCGCGTTGTGTGTTTGAGGGACGTAAGTGTCATGCATGATTCGACGCTCTAGATGTTGCCAAAAACAGTCATGTTGTTGCCATCTGTCATCAGGGTCTGTCATGGCTTTTTTTTATTTTTTTTTTATTTCTATTTTTTTTAGGTAAGGTAAAAACAGTACTTCAGATTTTCAGCAATTTAGTTGAAAATTATGTCAATTAACACGAAGTTTTAGATCTGTGTTATATTCTGATAAACATACACACTCACACATACACATACACACACACACACACACACACACACACACACACACACACACACATATATATATATATATATATATATATATATATATATATATATATATATATATATATATATATATATATATATATCTGTGTGTGTGTGTGTGTGTGTGTGTATGTACGTATGTGTGTCATTATGCTTGTACGTTTATCTCTCTCAGAGTACGTATTTGTTTATTTGTTTGCCCGTTTGTTTGTGTGAATGCGTGCGTTCCAAAGCAAAACATCCACAAAGACTACCAACATGTCCCCCCCCCCTCCCTCTTCCCTCCCTCCTGACCATCCTTTTCCCCATTTCCCTCAACAAGACATCAATCGTGTATTTCTCTCCCTCATTCTCTCGACAGACTCCCCCATCTGAACCACCCTTCCCCTCCCCCCTTTTCCCTTGCCCTTTAGGCTTTTTAGGCCTCGGGGGGGATTAGGGGAGGGGAGGGGAGGATGGGAGGGGACGGGACGGGTG
>BOPN01004601.1:105068-107568 GCA_017312705.2 Penaeus japonicus
AACCAGATGCCTTACAACCATCATGGAAATTACCTATATGCTCTTAGCAGAGCAGTGATAGCAAGGTATTACAGACAATTCCCGTGGGCACTCGGCAGCAATGAATGAAAATTCAAGTCACAAATCACACACACACACACATAAACAAACACACACCCTTCTAACCCCCCCCCCTACCTCCACCCAACCCCACCCTCTAGAGCGCATACACCTGCATGAGGCAGAGACAAAGCGAGGCGGAGAAAGTCTTCCTCATGTAGAGAGTGACGTATCTGCCGTCAAGCGTCTGGGCGCCCGTGAGGGAGAGCACTTCGCCGCCCACGGGATTGCCGCTGTACGTGTGGAAGTGGGCGTCCTGATCTGTGCCAGAGTTGCCCACCTGCAAAGGGGCGAACGGAAAAAACTTTTTTTTTTCGGATACCTTCGTTTTTATTTCGCATGTGATATATATTTGTGTGTGTGTGTGTGTGTATGTGTGTGTGTGCGTGCGTGTGCGTGTGTGCGTGTATTTTTTATTCTATATTCTCTCTCTCGGTCTATCTGTCTGCCTGTATGTCTGTTTCTCTATTCATACCCAATATACAGACACACAATATATCAACTGTTTAAGTGTAAAGAGAACGCAAACTTCCCACAAACTCACGTAGATGTAGACGGATTCGAAGTTACTTGGGTAATCGGTCGACACTCTGACCACCACGCGCCCGACAGTCTTGGATGCCCCGAGGTCCACCTTGAACACGGGCGTGAGCTCGAATTCGGAGCAGTAGCAGTCGTACTCCGTGGCCTCGCAGACAGCCCCGCTCACCTGGAAAAAGGGGAGGAATAGGCAAAAGAAAGAGAGAAAGAGAGAGGAAGATGTAACTCTCTCTATCTTTCCGTCTCTCATATTCTCACTCATGTTGTGTATCTCTCTATGTTCTTCTTACCTGTTCTACCTTGTACACCTCTCTCTCCCTATCACTTCCCCTGTTCATCCCCTCCTTTTTCTCTGTCTTTCTCTTTCTCTCTACCCCCTCTCCCCTCTCTCTTTATCTTTCCATCTCTTTCTCTTCCTCCCCACTCTCTTTCTCTCTCTTTTTTTTTCTCCCCCCCTTTCTCTCTCATTCTCCATTTCTCTCTCTCTCTCTCTCTCTCTCACTCTCTCTTTCTCTCTTTCTCTCTCTCTCTCGCTCTCTCTCTCTCTCCCATTCTCCCTTTCCCCCCCTCTCTCTCTCTCACCACAGACTCCGCCGGCGCGTACGCCCCATCCCAGGTCATGGGTGCTTCCACCGGCATCCCCCGGGCCAGATCCTCACTCGTGGGTCCTGAAGGATCCACAGGGACGAAACACTTCTCGGAGGAACCGTTTTGGGATGAGACAGGACCTCCTGGGGCTACGGCGAGGTTCAGTAGGCGGCATTTCTCTCCTGACGAAGGATGGGATGGGATGGGTGGGGGGGTGGGGGTGTGGGACGCGGGAAAGGAAAGTGGAGCTATTATTCTGGGGTAGGTTGTAGCGTATATGTGGGCACTGTACATGTGCGTTCAAGCGTGTGCATTTTTTTTTTGTGTGTGTATGTGTTTGTGTGTGTGATTGTGTGTGATTGTGTGTTTGTTTGTGATTGTGTGTGTGATTGTCTGTGTATTTGTGTGTGTTTGTGTGTATTTGTGTGTGTGTGTGTGTGTGTGTGTGTGTGTGTGTGTGTGTGTGTGTGTGTGTTTGCGTGTTTGTATGTGTAATTGTGTGTGTGTTTGTATTTGTGTTTGTGTGTGTGTGTTTGTATGGCGTACTGTACATCTACATGTGAATAAAAATCCTAGCTATTCCCACAAGTTCTGTTTTCCAAAACGACGCAAGATCTACCTGTCACACAGTAGGCAGAGCAGGTCGACCTGTGCAAGCACTGAGCGCCACACGAGAAGCGCGCTAACGAAGTCGTAAACTCGAGTTCTTCCTCTATGCATTTGCTAGAGAACGATGGCAGAGACATCTGTTGGAGGTAAAGGGAGTTATCAGGTGAGATGAAAAGAGACATCTGTTGGAGGTAAAGGGAGTTATCAGGTGAGATGAAAAGAGACATCTGTTGGAGGTAAAGGGAGTTATCAGTTGAGATGAAAAGAAACATCTGTTGGAGGCAAAGGGAGTAATTAATCGAGTTGAAAATGAAAGGATGATATAAAAAAAGAGGATGAGAGAACAAGAGTAAATTGGAGGATGGAAGAGAAATAGGAGAATACGAGGATGGAAGGGTGGGAAGTTGAAGGATGCGATGATTTAGGAAAAAGGGGGAGGGTGGAAATGATTTTGAAGGATGGGGCGAATTATAGAAAATGACGAACTAAAGACAAAATAGAAAGATAAGTTGAGAAGAAGCGAGGATGTGAAAGAGAGAAAAAAGGGAAGATGGAATAAAAGGGAAGAAGGAAAATCGAAAAATAAGTTAGAAATATAATATTAGAGAAAAAATAGAGGAAGGTAAGAGAGAAAAAGAAAAAGAAAATAGTTTAGCGAAGAATA
>BOPN01004601.1:112568-115068 GCA_017312705.2 Penaeus japonicus
TCTCCTCTTCTTTTTATTCACATTCTCTTTCTCTTCCTATTCATCCAACATTTTCATTTTTCTATCTTTCTTCATCCATTCTCTCTCTATCTTTATCCCCTTCTTCACCCACTCTCTTTCTTTCTCTCCTTTATCCACTTTCTCTCTTTCTCTTATTCTTCATATACTCTCTATCTTTCCCTCCATCTCCATCCAATATCTCTTTCTCTCCTTCTTCATACTCTCTCTCTGTATTTCCTTTTTCATCCGCTCTCTCTTTCTCTTACTCTTTCCTCCCCTTTCTCTCGCTCTCTCCTTCTTCCTCCCTATTTCCTCTTTTTATCCTGCTCTATCTTCTCCTCTCCTCTTCCTCCTCCTCTCCTTCCCTCCTTTTCCTCCTCCTACCCTTCTTCCCTCCCCTCCCTCTCCTCCTCTTCCTCCCTCTCCCTCTCCTCCTCCACCTCCCTCTCCCTTCACCTCCTCCACCTCCCTCCCCTCCCCCCCACCTCCCTCTCCCTTCACCTCCCTTCCCCCCTTAATCCGAAAGCGAACACAGGAGTGCGACGCCCCTGAGGGTCCAATGGTCCTCCGAGAGGTGGGTAGGTATCCTGACGGAGATGACGTAATTGGTGCAATGACCCGTCGTGGTGAGGTTCCCGCGGCGCTCGCTCGTCTTGTAGACTGGGCACGAGTAGGAGGGCGTGGCAGGAATCTCTTCCCGGACCATGGGCTTCAACCAGATCTGTGGGGGAAATGTGGATTGAGATTTGAGGTTGTTTTTTTTGGGGGGTTGGTGGGTTGGGTTGGGTTTGTTTTTGGGTTGTTTTTGGGGTTGGTGTTTTTTTTTTTTTTGGGGGGGGGGGGGTTGGTGGGTTTGGGTGGGTTTGTTTTTGGGTTGTTTTTGGGGTTAGTGGGTTTGGGTGGGTTTGTTTTTGGATTGTTTTTGGGGTTGGTGGGTTTGGTTGAGTTTGTTTTTGGGGTTGGTGAGAAGTGGCGTTTGTTTTGGGTTGGTAAGAGGTTAATTTTCTTCTGGGCTGGTGAGAGGTTGAGTTTGTTTTTGAGGTTGGTGGGTTTGGTTGAGTTTGTTTTTGGGTTGGTTTGGCTGTGAATTGGGTTGAGGGAACCAAGTAGGTGGAGGGATATGGGTTGGATTATGTGAGAGGAATTTTCTGTTTTGTTTTACCTATCATTAAGATGCGGTCAGATCGGGGGAGGGGGGGGGGAGTTGAATATGGTTGATTCGGTTTGATTCTGAATCAATTGAGTTAAGGTATATAAGTTGTATAAAATGAGAAGGATTTGCATTTTTGTTTTTGTATTTACTCATGCATTATTAAGCTTCAGTCACACATGCGAAAGAAAACAAGAGATTTCATTCACTTATTTGCTATATTTATCATCTTTTTAGAAGTGTTTTTCCTTATCTATCTCCATTAGTTACTATCTATCTTTATCTATTCAGTCACATCTAAAGACGGGGAACGACAGAGGGGAAATCCTTGTTCATTTATCTTCTTGTTTCACTGTATGGCTCGTCCTCATTTATTCATTTACATTTCAGTATATTAATTGAAGAAGTGAAGAAGAATCTCACAAAATACAGATGTGATATAATTGAATTTGATTAATGCAATAAATAACATTTTATACAATTAGTTTACGCTTTAAAAACCTCCAGATATTAAGGATAGTTATCATAATAAATTATCAAGAAAATACAAACCTACCCCAAAACTAATCAACTATCCCTCGAGCCATGGACAACCCACCCATAAAACTCCATCCCAATCCACCATCACATTTCGACACAATCCATCTAACAAATATAACAAACAAACAAACCCCGACAAAAACACACACAACCCTCCTTATAAGAGTGAATATCCTCTCTTATCCAAGACCTTATCCTAAGTCCTCACCGGTGGCATGTTCTCGTGGAGGCGCCTGGGTAGAGCCTCCTCCAGGCGGGCCGTCGAGTGGTCCCACCGGGCGCCCTCGAGGAACAAGCCCCGGATGTAGGTTCCGACGTCGGGGGCGGGGCTGTCTTCATTCACGTCGCAGACCTGGAGAGGGGGGGGGGAGATCGGGAGGGGGATATTTTTTATTGTATTTATTGTTATTATCATCGTAATCATCATCATTATCATAATTATCATTATCGTCGTCATAGTCGTCGTCTTTACTGTTGATAATATTATAATCATCATTTATCATTATCGTAATTATTCTTTATGAAGATTAGGCCAATTAGCAATTTTATCAATACATTACTACTATCATCATTATCACCATTAATATTATCATTATCATCATCAATAACACTGTCATCATTATTATGATTATTATGATACTAGAACATATATCAAGGTTATCATCATCATTTTAAGCACCATATTTCCTAGAGCTGTAGGTGAAAGGGGGGTAGGGGGGTGCTAACTTTATCTATGGTGTCCTGGGCATTTTTATTCCAATCTTTATCATCTTCCTTATCATATGCATGTTCATTTCTGTACTAAATGAT
>BOPN01004602.1:5000-17500 GCA_017312705.2 Penaeus japonicus
ACACACACACACACACACAGACACACGCACACACACACACACACACACACACACACACACATATATATATATATATATATATACATATATATACACACACACACACACACACACACATATATATGTATGTATGTATGTATATATATACAATATCCATACATAAATAGTTAAACAACATGAACCACAATCATCATAACCGGATTTGCGAATGCGATCCCTGCAAAACGGATTTCTGCGGCGCCTCAGTGTTAAATCGTTTAACGATCGTCACGCAGATGTAACGATAGAAGTTCGCTCCAGTTAACGACTATAAAACTAACGACCCATTTCGCCGATCGTGATTACTGAACAAAAAAAAAAAGGAGCAGATTTTTGCCCAAGAACAAGAAAGTTAGTAGGGAGTGGAAGTGGGAGTGGTAGTGGGAGAGGGAGTGGGGGGGAGAGGGGGAGTGGGAGTGGGAGAGGGGGAGGGGGGGAGAGGGGGAGAGGGAGTGGGAGAGGGAGAGGCAGTGGGAGTGGGAGAGGGAGTCGGAGAGGGAGTGGGAGAGGGGGAGGGGGAGTGGGAGAGGGAGTCGGAGAGGGATAGGGAGAGGGGGAGGCAGAGGGAGAGAGATAGAGAAAGAGAAAGAGAAAGAGAGAGAGAGAACAAAGCACATGCAACATATTGCTATATGCTTTTATCAATCTATCGATCGCGCTATCTATCTATCTCTATAAGTTAGATGTTTGAATCTAAAATATAAACTAAGATATAAAGACATAAACAGTGAAATTAATCGTTTTTCAATCTATTATTTCTAAAATCTTTCACAGAATGTATTAAGAATTGAAAAATAAAAATAAAAGGAATCTTATATTAAGGGTCCATCTCTATAATAGATAGAACATAGGTTGACATACGAAGGTTATACATCATTAAACATGTATATATTAAAGGAATTAAGAGCAACAAAATACATACATTGGAAAAAAATACGAACAATAACAATGACAACAACAACAGAAACAACGACACAACAAATACAGGTATGTGGATACTACAGTTGCGTAAACAAAGTGTTTGTCTGTTTCCAGGTTACATAAGGTCCCTTTTGTGTACACTTGTAAATCTGTTTACAAGCGCACACCGTGGATTTGGACAACTTGTTTTCTTAGTTTTCTATTTACACTTGTAATGTGAGATATGACCTATATTACAGGTATTTAGCTGCATCTATTATTTATGTGTATATGTATAAATACATACATACAAACTGACAGTAAGAGAAACACACATACATACACACACACACACACACACACACACACACATACACACATACATAAACGCAGCGTTGATACAAAAGGCAAAAGAGTAGAGAAATGAGAATTAGAAAAAAGGTAAGAGGAAAGAAACATGATGTAAGAACCAGGCAAGAGAGAGAGAGAGAGAGAGAGAGAGAGAGAGAGAGAGAGAGAGAGAGAGAGAGAGAGAGAGAGAGAGAGAGAGAATAGAGGCGATAGAAAGAGAGAGAGAAGAGAATAGAAGAGGAAAGATGAGAAGAGAAGAGAGAAGACAAGAGAAGAGAAGAAAAGAGAAGAGAAAAGAAGAGCAAAGATGAGAAGAGGAGAGAGGGGAAGCAAGATAACAATTCGGTGATATACCCCAAACGATTAAAAGATTGAAAGGACCCTTGACATACACAGGAAAACACGAGCACCATAACATGATAAGATAAAAGGTAATAACACCCCACAAAATCGTGTTACTTAATACGTTTATTTCCTGAAGCTGAAGCGGCCTTTATGCTCCCATTGAGACAGGAATGAATATGATAGATTTGCTTTATTTATATAAAATGTAGATTCAGCCATAGACTTACTTCATATCATTTTCGAATATTCAGATGACAATTATTTTCTTCTATATATCATTTGAAAAAAGCGTCACATTTTGAAGAGGGAGACTGAGTGGGAGTGGGTGTGGGAGTGGGGGATGGGGTGGGAGTGGGGAAGGGAGTGGGAGTGGGAGAGAGAGAAAGTGATAACACCAATACATAAATGTATAGCGAAGAATTGTCTTTATTATTATGACGTGTATACTTAGCAATAAAGTCTAGGAAACACATAATGCGTTTGACGGTGAATAGATACATTGCAAATAATGCAAAACTCATCATAATGTTTACAATGAGAAAGGTGTATATACTATCTGTTTATCTTGTGTATGTGTTTGTGTGTGTGTGTGTGTGTTTGTGTGGTTGATATATATATATATATATATATATATATATATATATATATATATATATATATTTTTTTTTTTTAACCGACAATTCTGTAGTATGATAGTATGATAATCCTGCTTTACGTGCTTGCAAAAATTACTTCAAATTGCTTTTATTGCCTCTGGTTAATAAAAAAACTGTTTTCCTCTCAACGACTTCCTGTATTCTTGCAATAAATAAAAGCTCTATCTTTGCACCAACGGTTATCTCTTCATTCACAGATACATCACCCCCTCCTCATACACCTCTCTTTCTTCCTGTTTCCTCTCTCTCTCTCTCCTCCTTTTTCTTCCCCCTCCTCCTTTCCCTTTCTCTTCTTCTTCCTCTTTCCTTTTCCTCCTCCGCCACACACTTCCCTCACGCCTCACGTTCTTCGTCTTCTTACCTCCTCCCCTACTCCCTCCTTTCTCTTATTTTATCCCTTCTCTCAATCTATTGAACCTTTTCACATTCACCCCTTCCCCCCCCCCTTACCTACTTCTCTTTCTCTCTCCTTTTCCCTCCACCCCCTCCCCACTTCTTCTTTCTCCCCTTCCCCCTCCCTCTCCCCTTCTCTTCCTTCTCCTATCCCTTCCCCCCTCCCTTCATCTTTCCCTTCTCTTCTCTTCCCCCCTCCCCCTTCCTCTTCCCCTTCTCTTCCCCATCCCCTTCTCTTACCCCCTTCCTTCTCTTCCCCCATCCTCTTCTCTTACCCCCCGGCCAGCTGCAAGCATCGGCGCATTATGATAATGAATCTCCGATGGGATCACACGAGCAACGCGACAATGGCTCCCTCACGGTGACATTAACGGTAAATAGCAGTTAGGTAACCATCACTTATTCGGCCATAACTCACCCTCGGGCAGATGGGGAGGGATGGGGAGGGATGGGGAGTGATGGGGAGGGATGGGGGGTTAGGTGTCCGCGTCTGTGTATATGAGTGGCTGTGACGCGCCACGCCCTCTCGGCGCCCACACGCCCTCACGCCCTCACGTGACTCCCGCTCGTGAGTAGCCTAACAAGCACCCGGCCATAACAACACACAGGAGCTCTTAATCACGCCTGCCTTTGCTCGCCTATTCAACCGGACACACACACATAAAAAAAAAAAAAAATACAACACACACACATATACACACACCTGCCGCATAAATCTTACCTTTCGTTTTTTTTTATATGTATGTGTGTGTGCTATATTAATACACGAAATGACGGGTCATTTGTCCACGAAACTACATGGTTGCAAAAGCGGCCATTTAATGTTTGGTAGAATAAGGTTGGCGGTTTGATCTGCTTTATGGCATTGCAGAAGGGAAATGGATTCTGTGCTAAATGGCAGATGGTCTTTTCTGAGCCCCGGCAGATGCAGTGGGGCTGTTCGTGAGGGAGCTTCGTGTGTGCATGAATTGCAATAGCGCAACAGGGCAATGTAATGGGTATTGAGTCGTTTTACTTATCTGGATATGTATATTTTATCAAGGAGGGGGAAGGGGGAGAGGGAGGAAGGGGAGGGGGAGAGGGAGGAAAGGGTAGGGGTAGAGGGAGAAAGGTGGAGGGGGAAAGGGAGATAAGGGAAGGGGGAGGGGGAGAGGGAGGATGGGGGAGAGGGAGGAGGGGGAAAGGGGGAGGGGGGACTTTTTTAAGTGTGTGTTATTGGTTATCGATGTGTTTTTTGTTGTGTGTTATTTTATTTGTTGTTGTTGTGGGGGTGGTAGGTATATATATATTTTTTTGTTATCTGGGTTGTCTGTGTTATTGTTGTTGTTGTTGTTACTTTTGTTTATTATTGCTAGTGTTATTGTTATTGTTGTTATTGTTATCATTTCTGTGTTATCTTTATTATCTATAAAGTACTGATGATCATAAAAATTATAATGATGATGATGCTATTATTATTGCTATCATTATTTTTTGCATCATTATCATCAACATTTTAACAAATATTGTTGTTGCTGTCATTATCACTATCTTTATCATTATCATTATTATCATCATAATAATTAGCATTATCATCATCATTGCTTTCATCCTTATCATTGTTATCATTATTATTATTACATGTCATTATTGCTATTACCAGCTTTTTTTCATAGTTATGACTACTATTGTTTTTGTCAGTATTATAAGATCATTTTAATTATTATCATCATTTTAAATGTACTTATCATAATCATTCTCTCTCTCTCTCTCTACATCATTCTCTTTCGCTCTCTCTCTCTCTCTCTCTCTCTCTCTCTCTCTCTCTCTCTCTCTCTCTCTCTTCCTCTCTTTCTCTCTTCCTCTCCATCTCCCTCTCTCTTACTCTTTCTCTCTCTTACTCTTGCAAAGAAAGATAGGGAAGAAAGGAAGGGAGTGAGAGACAGAAAGAGGAAAAGACAGAGGATGATAAAGATAAAATAACATAGAGAAGCCGAGAGAAAGAGAGAGAAAGAGAGAGAGAGAGAGAGAGAGAGAGAGAGAGAGAGAGAGAGAATAATACCACTATTTCTCGACCCACCCCACATACAATAACAAATACTTTTTTTATTCTTTCGTACAGAATACCCTCTCCATTTCTAAATACATAAAAAAGAAACAAAAATCCCTTTCCTCTCCTTTCTTTTTCTTTTCATCTCCCCGAGACATCGCCCAAGGCATCAATCAGTTTTTTTGTCTTAATTTCGTTTTTCTTCTTCTTTTTTATCATCTTTTGTATTTCTACTTTCGAAAATTTCACTCCGCCGATCATGTACTCTGGTCCAACATGGCGCCGTTCGGTTTGGACTCCTGAGAATTCTCGGTTTAGGGGATGTGGACCGGAAAAAGTGGATGGAGGAGGAGGAGGAGGGGGGGGGCGAGGAGGAGGTGGAGGTGGTGGTGGTGGTGTAAGTGGAGGTATAAGTGGAGGTGGAGGAGGAATAGAAGGAGGAGGTGCAGGAGGAGGAAGAGGAGGAGGAGGACAAGGAGGTGGAGGTGGTGGTGGATGAGGAGATGGAGGTGGTGGTGGTGGTAGTGGTGGTGGTGGTGGAAGTGGAGGTGGAGGTGGAGGTCTAGGTGGTGGAGGAGGAGGGGGTAGGGTTGCGGGAGGGAAGGAAATAGAAAGAGGGTGAGAGGGATGAGGGACGGAGGGAGGTGGAGAGAAAGAATGAGGGAGGAGGGAGATGATGGGAAGGAGGGAGGGAAGGGAGAGAGAGAAGGAGAGATAAGGGAGGGGAGAGGATGGGAAGGAGGGAGGGCAGGGAGAGAGAGAAGGAGAGATAAGGGAGGGGAGAGGATGGGAAGGAGGGAGGGCAGGGAGAGAGAGAAGGAGAGAGTGGGCGGGGGAGGGAGGATGGATGGGGAAGGAGGGAGGGAAGGGAGAGAGAGAAGGAGAGATAAGGGAGGGGAGAGGATGGGAAGGAGGGAGGGCAGGGAGAGAGAGAAGGAGAGATAAGGGAGGGGAGAGGATGGGAAGGAGGGAGGGCAGGGAGAGAGAGAAGGAGAGATAAGGGAGGGGAGAGGATGGGAAGGACGGAGGGGAAGGAGAGGGAAAAAGGATGGAAAAGCAGGGAGAGAGCAAGGAAGGGGGAGTAAAAGGAAGATGAGAAAAGGGGAGAGTGAGGGGAGGGGGAGAGAAAGAAACTGTAAGACATATACATAAATAGATAGAAAGAGAGAGAGAGAGAGAGAGAGAGAGAGAGAGAGAGAGAGAGAGAGAGAGAGAGAGAGAGAGAGAGAGAGAGAGAGAGAGAGAGAGAGAGAGGAATAGAAAGAGAAAGAGAAAGAGAAAGATAAAAATAAAAAGAGAGAGAGGAAGAAAAAGAGAAAAAGAAAAAGAGAAAGGGAAGAAAACAAGACAAGGAAAAAAACTATCTTTCCGATTGGCAATTTCCGGAAAATCTTAAGAATAGAAAAAGAGAAAGACGCATTATGTGCAGCTTGCAATCTGACTCACGATAACTGATAAAAGAGAAGATTAGAATGACAAGGGAACTATATCAGTTCATAGTGAGGGATGAGAAGCCTGATATATAAATGCATGAGTTTATTTGTTTGTTTGTTTGTTTGTGTATGTGTGAGTGTGTGCGTGAGTGAATTAATGAGTGACTGTGTGTAACTGTGTGTGTGTGTGTGTGTGTGTGTGTGTGTGTGTGTGTGTGTGTGTGTGTGTGTGTGTGTGTGTGTGTGTGTGCGCGCACGCAAGAGCAGTTCATACGATAGACAGACAACCGGACAGATAGACTATTAGTTCCCTTCCCTCCCCCCCCCCTAAACCCACCCACCTTTTCCTGCAACACAGATCACCAACGCCCACACGCCCAGCTGTTAAAAGGTGAAAAGATCTAATGATTTTTGCATAATAAACGGCAGCTAATGTGGGCGGGGTGGCGGTGGAGGGTGAGGGAGGAAGGAGGGCTGGGGGGGGGGGGGGTAGGAGGAATAAATGAAGTCCCGACCACCGATAGTGAGATTTACGCGTCTGTGGATATTTATGTGCGTCTGTGTGCGTGCATGCGTTGAATGAGTGCGTACGAATGAGTATGTGTGTACGTTTGAGATCAGGCACGTGTCAAGCTTCAAAAATTTCCGCATCAGCTAGCTAATTCTTCCTCTCCCCCCCATCCCCTCCCCTTCTCCCCTCCCCCATCCCACTCTCCCTCTCCCTCCCGACTTTCCGCCTCCCCCCCCTCCCCTCCCTTCCCACTTACCCCTCCCCTCCCGACTTCCCCCCTCCCCTCCCCCTCTCCCTTCCCACTTCCCCCCCCTATCCCTCTCCCTCCCGACTTCCCCCCTTCTTTCCCCCTCCCCCCTTTCCTCCCCACTTCCCCCCTCCCCTCCCTCACCCCCCTCACACACAGACACACACGCACACGCACATACACGCTCACCAACACTTCAGGTGCGTGATGTAAAAAGAAAAAGCTCATTACCTTTGTGAGCAAATCGGTTGCAGCTTTTGGCAATAATGCAGTTTGCACGAGGAGGTGAAATCCGACAGTAGAGCAACGTCAGCAACGGGAAAGTACTGAAAAAAGAGATGAAAAAGGAAAATGAAAACGATTAAATGATCGCACGATCAAAGATGAAAAAGACAGAGTGTCTTGCGCGTCTTTTTTTTTCTTGGAAGGTTTGAGAAACTAACGTTCTAGCCAGTCGCATGTATATATGTATATATATATATATATATATATATATATATATATATATATATGTGTGTGTGTGTGTGTGTGTGTGTGTGTGTATGTGTGTGTGTGTGTATGTATATACATATATACGTATGTATGTATATATATATATACATATATATATCTATACATATATACATATATATACATATATACATACGTATATATACTTTGTTTATAATCACCGCCTTTTCACTATTACCCCAGAAAACCAAATTCATGGCAACGGAAAATTAAATTTTGATTACGGAAGTCGAATACCTTTTATACAAAACTGGCGAAAGTAACAAAGCCTTTACATCCCTTAAGAATTTTATGATTCCGTGTTTTTTTTGTCCCCAAACACAAGAATACACTCAAAGCCAAGCGTCCTCCATAACGAAAAGGACGAGAAGGTACCCGAGAGAGATAAATAATGAAATAATACCACTCCTAACATGAATAACCTTGAAAACCGACCAACACATGACCGGATGTTGTGTGTGTGTGTGTGGGAATGTAGAGAGCTCGGGGCCGGCGGGCGATTTCGAGAAAATAAGTAGGGTAATAACGAACGAAGGAGTTGAATAGGCGGCCACGAAGGCAGTATGCGTAACAGAGTATAGGAAGTTGAACACCTGTATGTGTTTATAGTGTGTCTATATATATATATATATATATATATATACATAATATATAAATATACACACAAACACACATACATACATATATACACTTACACACACAAACACATACATATATATTAGTTTTCAGTTATGCCCTACATTTATTTGAAAAATTTAGGAATGACTATATATGTGTATATATATGTATATATATATATATATATATATATATATATATATATATATATATATATATATATATATATATATATGTACACACACATACTATATATCTGTGTGTGTATCTATATATTATATATATACATACATACATATATATATATATATATATATATATATATATATATATATATATATATATATATACTGTATATGTGCACACACACACATATATATATATAAATATATATATATGTATATATATGTATATATATATATTTATATATATACATATATGTAAATCTAATTTTTCATAAACATCCTACATTTTTTTTCAAACAATA
This sequence comes from Penaeus japonicus, assembly GCA_017312705.2. Lineage (NCBI taxonomy): Eukaryota > Metazoa > Arthropoda > Malacostraca > Decapoda > Penaeidae > Penaeus > Penaeus japonicus. The sequence continues at coordinate 13,520 of BOPN01004602.1, forward strand.
AGTAATGACAACAGACGATGAAGCCTCGACCATGCAACCAATCAATATATCATTTTGCCCTTCCGAAAACAAACACCAAACCCAAAACAGGAACAAAAGGAGGCAATTTGCTTCGGAAGCCGATAATTAGGCCGTTAGTACGAGAACTCACAGATACACATCCGGCCATCTTGTTTGTGGGCTCGACACTATTCAATTTTCTGATCTTCAAAAGCCTTTCTTTCTTTCTTCATTCATATTGTTTATTGATTTAACGGTGTGAGGATTAGGGGCATATTCTGACACGCGCTGATTTGTATTATTAATCGTGGCGTGAGATTCGTGTTGACTTTTGCACTGCGTCTTGACAATTGAAGAGCGAGGTGCGCGGTTGGGTTAGGACGGGGAGGGGGAGGGGAGGGGGAGGGGCAAAGGCCTTTGGAAGGGGAAAGGGGGGGGAGGAGGAGGGGTGGGGGGAAGGGGAGAAGGGGAAAGGGGAATGGGAGAGAGGAGACTGAAAGGGGGGGAGAAGCAGACACAGAGTGGGGAAGAAAGGGAGAAGGTGGCAAAGAAACATGACGGAAGGTAGGATAAGGGGAGGCAGTGGGAAAAGAAGAAGAAGAAAAAGCAGGAAAGGAGGAAGGAGAGAGGAAAGAGCGGGAAGGAAAACGGGAAATCGGGAAAGAAGGAAAGGACAGGAAGGAAGAAAACCAAGAAGGAAGGAAGGGGAAAACAGCGTTGCCAATCTCCCTCCCAGCCACACGTGAGCTCGGAGGAAGCAGAGCGTCACTGTGTCCACAACGGGCGAAAACCACATCGCTCCCCTCCCCCTCCCCCACTACTCACCCTTACCCTCCTCGAAAACACCCTTACACACTGAAGAGAAGCCACGTGTCACCCTGGCCGACACTTGAATATTTAACAAGCAGTTTTCCTCCGCGACACGCCATGCGCACACGAGCGACAACTCGATCGAGAATGGAAGGGAAAAAAAGTGAACAGCGATTTGCGCGCGGTGACGTAATCTTTTGGAAATCAAAGACACATTAGAAATGGAAAGTTTAGTTTGCAGGTGATTGTTGTTTGTGTGTGTTTTAATGCACTTGGGATAATGGTTTTTGAGTGGGGGGAAGGGATTATTTAGTTTAGCTAACGAGGCATTATAACAAAAGCGCAGCAACTTCTGTTTTGTTTGACTTTACTCAAATGTCTCCGCTTATTTATGCATTTATCTAATCAATCTTATTCGTTAAAGTATTTTCAGTTGTGTTCATTCATATCTGTTAATACGTGCAAAATCATTGCATATTCGACTAATAATTTCATCCATCGCTACAATATATGCATATCGTACATATCATGACATAAATACTGCCACAAGAGCTGTTGAGATTTGACCAATCAAACAGATTATTTTTGATCGATCACGAGGCATATGGCTGCAAAATAATCAATGATTTATGTACATATCAAACAGGTACATTGTTTGCCATAATCGAAACTGCATAATAGTGGGATATATTCATATTCATCATTCATATTATCAAAAGTTCGTCAGAAATTCTCTTATCAATCTAAATATATAGACAAGTCTTAGTCCTTGAGTGTAATGCATAGATACACCCTCGCTTATATTGATTTATTTTATTTTATTTTATTTTATTTTTTTTTTTTTTTGGGGGGGGTGAAAATATATATTTACCCTCACCTTCCGTTTCATTTACCTCCTATAGGAATAAAAAAATCGTGGTCATTTTACCCGTTTGTCGCTATAACAGGTGTTGTTGTCTGTTTGTGTTGAGTCTAATTAAGATAGCACGTGTCCTATAGGCCTACCATACCGGTGTGGGATGGAGGGGGGGGGGTATTTGATGTCTGCATAGGTAGGGATTGTGTTTGTGGATCGGGGGAGGGGGGAGGAGGAGGGGGAGGGGAGTAGATTAACATTATTGATATGTAGTGTTGTTGGTATATTGATAAGGATGGTGGTGGTGACTGTATGATGATGAATGACAATTAATTGGTGATGGTAATGGTGGTGATGATGTTAATGATGGTGATGATGGTGAGGATGGTGGTGGTGATGATGATGTTGAAATATTTAATATATGCAAACAAGTTAAAGTATTGGACACATGTGATTCATTATAGTCTTGTAATCTTCATTATGACGAATAAGCAAAAAAGAAAGAAAGAAAAAAAAAAAAAAATGATAATGTAACGCCACTGTAAATAAACGCCATCAGATTCTTCACAATCAACTCGTCACCATTTCATTCTTCACCATTAAGACGTCACCATATTTTACTCCATTAAGTCGCCATCATATCCTTCACTATAAACTCGTCACCATCTTATCCTTCACCATAACCTCGCCACCACCATATCCTTCACCCTCCACCATCATATCCTTCATCATAAGCTCGCCATCATATCCCCTCACCATAAACTCGCCACTATCAACATACCCTTCAAAAACTCGCCATCACCATAAACTCGCCACCACCATACCCGTCACCATAAACTCGTCCCCATCATATCCTTCACCATAAACTCGCCACCATCACCATACCTTCATTGTAAACTCGCCACCACCATATCCTTCACCATAAGCTCGCCATCATATCCCCTCACCATAAGCTCGCCACCATCACCATACCCTTCACCACCATATCTTTCACCATAAACTCGTCCCCATTAACAACAACCACCAGTTCCCGCCATCGCGTTACCATCACCACCACCGTTACTATCACTTTCCATCATCGTTATCTTCACTGTCTTCATAAGCACCACCTTTACACGGGATCTCACGTCATAAGGTCAAGCCAGATGATGTGACCTTTGCGTCTGACCTTTGTCCCCTCACAAGCCACGCCCATTTCTAACCGTCACCTTAACGATTCAGTGTTACAAAGAGAGTGGTTAAGTCACCACCCTGAGCGTCCAGTGTTGCCAAGGAAGCTTGTTTTCGCTAGCTAGCTTTGTTTAGCTGTTGTTGGTTTGTTTGTTTATTTGTGTGTGGGTGGGTGGGTGGGTGATGGTGGTGGTATGGGGGGGGGGGTGTTAGAAGTAGTTTTTTTTGTTTGAGTTACGTTTTTGATTGTTTGTGATGTGTTGTTTATTTTGGTTAATGTAGAGATATGTTGACGTAGGAGATATATTTTTAAAAATTATTCTACCCACATTGTTTCCATACCATTAAGAAAAACAAACAAACAAACAAGAACAGTTAGTTATCTCAATGAATTTGACCGATCACCTCCCCCTTTCTACCCCCCCCCCCCTAAAAAATCCGAGGAACAATTTCAACCAAAGTCTCAAAGTGTCCAGCGTTTCGGGTGACATTATCAGGCATTATCACAGGGAAGGCAATCGTACACCTGGCAGCCGTGTGCAACCTATCAGTAACTCGTCCTGGCGAAGTATGACATTCACCTCAAGGGGAGTCACTGATTTCCCTCTTCTCCCCCAATTATCTGTGTCAACCAGAGGCAAGAAGTTCCCCCCCCCCTCTTTTTCTCTCTCTCTTTCTCTTTCTCTCTCTCTCTCTTTTTTTTTTTTTTTTTTTTTTTTTTGACGGAAGGGACAGGAACTTTAGATGGGAATTTCGGGGAACCAGAGGTGCGGAGATGTTTTTTTTTCATTTTTTTTCTTATTTTTGAAAGCGTTGGCGGCGTGAATCACTCTTTAAATGCTTTAGAGCTTTGGAAGGGGAGGGGAAGGGGGTGTGGAGGGGGAGGGGAAGGGGTGTGGAGGGGGAGAGGAGGAGGGAGAGGGAGAGGGGAATTGTTGTTCAAAAGGTTTCCGTGCTTTCGTCTCTGATTGCTTTTTCTATCTGTCACCATGTTGCAAGCATTATTGGCAAAAGTTCTCCACCAAAGGCCTTGTTCTCCGTGCGAAGGCAATGAAAGCAAAAACAAAAGCAAAAAAATACACCTAAGATCATATGATTATGTAATGATTCGTCTCCTTTGTATATATATAAAAAAAACTTGAATG
>BOPN01004602.1:25000-32500 GCA_017312705.2 Penaeus japonicus
ATGTATATATATATATATATATATATATATATATATATATATATATATATATATACATATATATATATATACATACATACATACATACATGCATACACACACACACACACACACACACACACACACACACACACACATATATATATATATATATATATATATATATATATATATATATATATATATATATATATATATATATATATATACATACATACATACATACATATACACACACACACACACATATATATATATATATATATATATATATATATATATATATATATATATATATATATATATATATATATATATATATATATAAATATATATATATATATATATATATATATATGTATATATGTATATATATATATATATATATATAAATATATATATATATATATATATGTATATATATATATATATATATATATATATATATATATATATATATATATATATATATATATATATATATATATATATATATATATATATATATATATATATATGTACATACATACATACATACATACATACATACATATATATATATATATATATATATATATATATATATATATATATATATATATATATTTATATATCTGTGTGTGTGTTTGTGTGTGTGTGTGTTTGTGTGTAAAGAGAGAGAGGAGGAAAGAGAAAAACATAAAGAAAAAAAAAGAGATAGAAGAAACGGAAGAGGAAGAAGTCGAGAAAGAGGAAGAGAGAGGGAGTGGATATGGTGACAGCTGGTCGACTTGTCAATCACACACGCGCGCGCTGAGAGAGAGAGAGCGAGAGAGCGAGAGAGAGAGAGAGAGAGAGAGAGAGAGAGAGAGAGCGAGAGAGAGAGAGAGAGAGAGAGAGAGAGAGAGAGAGAGAGAGAGAGAGAGAGAGAGAGAGAGAGAGAGAGAGAGAGAGGGAGAGAGCGAGAGCGAGAGAGAGAGAGAGAGAGAGAGAGAGAGAGAGAGAGAGGGGGGGGGGGCATATATACAAAGAGCAAGACAGAAAGACAGGCATACAGACAGACAGACAAAGTGACAGAGAGCGGGAGCGAGAGGCGGAAAAGGATATGGAAAGTGCATCTGTCACTCTGTGTCCTCTCTCTCGCTCACAGCATCCTTCGTGTCTCTCTCTTCCTGTGTCCGTTCCTTATTTGTTAGATTTATAATATATATATATATATATATATATATATATATATATATATATATATATATATATATATATATATATATAATTTTTTTTTTCTGTTGTTTTGGTCGTTCTTTTTCTCGTACTTCTTGACTGTCATTTTCATTGTGTATTCTTCTTATTATTCTTTTCTTCATCATCATCATCTTGTTCTTTTTGTTCTTCATCTCTTTATTTTCTTCTTCCTTATCTTCTTTTCTATTTCTCCTTCTACTTTTGTTATATTTCTCTCCATTGTCATTTTATCCCCAATATCGGTATCATTATCATCTCGTCATCATAATCATCCTCATCACACTGGTCATCACAACCATCAAGATAACTACCATGATAAATTACGTTACGACTGTCCCTTACCACTACCATTATCATCTCTATATGCCTCTCTATTTGAAATCAAACTTCCATTGTCAATATCAGAATGATTTTGATATATTACATATATATATATATATATATATATATATATATATATATATATATATATATATATATATATATATATATATATATATATATGTATATGTATATATATAAATATATATAATTTTTTTTCTTTCCATTTTTTTTCTTTTCTTTTTTTTCTTTTCTTTTTTATATCACATAACGTCCAGTCATGGCAAGGCCGGACAAATTGCTTGGTATGAAATAGCAAAAAGATAGAGGTATTATAGATGGTATAAGAAGAGGAGAGAATGAGAGAATGAGAGAATGAGAGAGAGAGAGAGAGAGAGAGAGAGAGAGAGAGAGAGAGAGAGAGAGAGAGAGAGAGAGAGAGAGAGAGAGAGAGAGAGAGAATAGGAAGAAGAAAAATCGATAAAAAATGGAGAATGATAGAGAACGAATGATAAAAAGAATATATGAAAGAAAAAAGAAAAGAAAAAAAGACACAAGAAGATAAGAGAAAATAATCTTGTTTTATAAATCATCAAATTTCGATGGAATATGGCATCTGCACCCCCCCCTTCCCAACCATCTCTTCCCCCACCTTATCATCCCCCACCATCTCTTCCCCCACACTTTCTGCCCCCTCCCCTTCCCTTACCTCATTCCCCTCCTCCTCCTTACCTACAGTACCTCTTCTTCCCCTTCTAACCCCCCTACCCCTCCCCCCTTCCCTTTCCTCCATATCCTTTCTCTTTCTTCCTCATCTACCCCCCCCCCCCCCACCTCCTCTTTCCATCTACCTCCATTCCCTCTTCACTCCTCACTCTCCCCCTTTCTCCCTTCCCTCCTCTCTTCCTCTATCTTCCCCTCCCCTCCTCCCCTTCCTCCTCCTACCTCCCCTACTTCCTTCCTTCTCTCTACCCCCTCCCCCTCTTCCCCTCCCCTCCATCTCTCAACCCCTTCTCCCTCTTCCCCTCCCCTTTCTCTTCATCCTCTCCGCTCCCTCCCCTTTCCTCCCCTCCCCTCCATCTCTCTACCCACTCTCCCTCTTCCCCTCCCCTTACTCTTCCTCCTCTCCACTCCCTCCCCCTTCCCGTCCTCCCTTTCCCTTGCTCCCCTCCCCTCCTCCCTTCCTCCTCTCTACCCACTATCCCTCCTACCCCTCCTCCTCTCCCCCTCCTCCCCCCTCCCATCCTCCCTTTCCCTCCTCCCTTCCTTCTCTCCACCCCCTATCCCTCCTTCCCCTCCTCCTCTCCATCCCCTCCCCTAGTCTCTTCCTCCTCCTCCCCTCCCCTCTCCCCCCTCCCCCCCAAACATACTACGACAGTTAGAATACATTCCGGAAGTGACAATTCCCGCATTCACTCTCGATCAAGCGAGAATCTTTTGATAAACTATTATAAAAAAATGATAGACGATAAATAAAAATGTTGATGAAAAGACTGATAGACGGAAATGATAATCAAGATGAGTGTCTATCTATCTATTCATCTAACTATCTATCGGTCTGTCTATTGCCCGAACTATCTCCTTCTAACAAGTATCTGTTTGTCTATTTATATTCATCTCTCTCTCTGTTTCTCTTTCTCTTATTCCCCATCTATCTATTTTCATCATCGCTTATTTGCTAGTACGGTCCTTCTCCATTCCCCCCACACTCCCCCCATCTACTCCTTTTACTCTTCCTATTCACCCCTCCCCCACCCCCCCACCCGTCCTAAGTATCTCCTCTCCAATATCGCCATCCTCCTAACTCCGCCCTCCCTCCTTCCCTCCCTCCTACCCCTCGGTCTCCCCCTCCTCCCTCCCCCCTCCCCCCTCCCCCGTCTTTCCGACATCCCTCCGGAATCGGAAGTTCGTAGTTCCGGTCTGGACGCACTCGCTTGATCACGGATTCTGATCTCAATTAATCTCACTGGTCCCTCATATCAAACCCTTTTCCCCCCTCCCCTCCCCGTCCCTTCCTCTCCCCTTTCCTATCCCCCTCCCTCTTTTTTTCTATTCCCTCTTCTTCCCCTTTTTGTACTTTGTTCTCTCTCTCTATCCGTCCCTTCCCATTTTTTTTCTTTATCGTATTTCAGTCTCTCTGTCCCCTTATCCCTATCCCTAGTCTTTTTTAGCATCTCTTCCCCCTACTTCTTCCTTCTATTTTCCCCTCTCTCCCTCTCCCTCTCCCGTGCTCCGTTCCCCTCTCTCTTTTTTCCGTTCTCTCCCCCTCTCTCCTTTTCTTTTCCTCTCCATCCTCCTTCCCCATACCCTCATATCCTTCCCTGCCCCCTTCCCCAACCCTCTATCTCTCCACCCCATCCCCCTGCCTCATTCCCCTCTCTTCCTCCCCCTTTCCCCTGCTCTATACCCTTCTCTCCTTCCTCCCTTCCCTCTCTCTATTCCCCTCTTTCCTTCCCTCTTACACATGCAACATACCCTTCCCCCTTCCCCATATCCATATATCCCCCCTTCCCCCTGCCCCACTCTCCTCCCCCTTCCCCCTTCTTTGTTCCCCTCTCTCCATATCCCTTCCCTCGCACCCTGCCCCTACCCCCTGCCCCACTCTCCTTCCCCTCCCTCTCCACCTATCCATCCCGCCCACGATGACCAAGCCACATCACACCCACCCATCGCTAAAGCCCAAGGGAGGACACGTGGGCGGGCGTGGGCGTTTGGAAGGAATCTAGGTCATGTGACGAGCTGTTGTGGGCGGAGGTCGTGCTGTTTGGCGAGTTTTAGTGACGTAACACGACCCAGTAACGCCAGGGGATAAATCACTTATTCGGACATTGTCATAGGTGTGTTTGGGGGCGTCTGTGTTCGTGTGTTTGTTTGTTTGTTTGTTTGGATGTGCGTGTATATGTTTTGTTTGCGTCGAAGTGTGTGTGTTTGTTTGTTTGTTTGTTTGGCTGTGCGTGTATATGTTTTGTTTACGTCGAAGTGCGTGTGTGTTCTGTTTGTGTGTAAGTTTGTGTGTTTGTTTGTTTGCGTGTGTATATGTTTGTTTGTTTGTGTGTGTGTTTTTGTGTGAGTGTAAGCGCGTTTGGATGTTTGTTTTATGCATATGCGTGTGTCTGAGTGTTTTTCAATTTGTTTTGTTTATCGATCGGTGTTAATAAGTGTAAATGTATAATTACACATGTGCAAAATGTAACTTGGTTTTGGATCATTTCTTTCTCACGCGGGCAGCATTGAAGTCTCCAGTGTTAAATACTTTAATACATTGACAGTTTCCCGTAAGAAAAAGGGTTTCTTGTGGAATTATACTGCTAATGAGGTTATTAAATTTTAGAAAAGATAACTGAAAACCAGAATTATAATATACCAAAAAAATATGATATACCATGATGTCTATACACAAAGCATGATACTAATTAGGATAAAAATAAAGAGAACACAATTACTGATATTAAAGATATAGAACTACTATTTCTGTGAACACACAACCACTAATACAACAAATACACAATCACCGATACTACTATTCCTACCATACTGACCAAAAGCTATTGAATCTACCATACCTACCACACCAGCACGAACAACCACCGACGCAACCATACCTACTACACTTACAATCAACAACCACTGACACAACCATACCTACCACATTTACAACCGACAACCATCGACACAACCATACCTACCACACTTACGATCAACAACCACTCGACACCACGCAACCATACCTACCACATTTACAATCAACAACCACTCGATACCACGCCACGATACCTACCACACTTACAAGCGACAACCACCGACGCCACGCAACCATACCTACCACACTTACAACCGACAACCACTCGACACCACGCCACCATCCCTACCACACTTACGATCAACAACCAATCGACACCACGCCACAATACCTACCACAATTCCGATCAACAACCACCGACACAACCATACCTACCACACTTACAACCGACAACCACACCAAGCAACCAACCCCATGAATGATCATAGTGACAAACACTCACACACTTCCGTAACCGTTTAACCCCCCCCCCCCCCTGACGACTCCTACCCCCCCACCCCAACCCCACCCACTTAGCCCCCCTTCCCCCCTCCCCCTCCTCTCATTCATCATTTCTTCGGGTTGTCATTCACAAGCACATGGCAGCAACGGTGTCGTCAGGCAGGCAGGCAGTCATGATGTTGCCATGCACACACACATACACACGCACGCTCATAGACACGCACATGCATATACACATACATGCATGCATACTTACATACACAGACGCATTTCCTTCCTGTTTTGGATCACGTGACTTGCAGTTTGTGGTGAAAAAAGTAATTGATTAAAAAAAAAAATCGATCTGTTTTCTTTTATTATTATCATCATCATCATCACCATTTTCATTATCATCATCATTATCATCATCGCCATTATTATTATCATCATCATCATCACTATTATCATTATCATCATCATGATAATAGTTATCATCATCATGGTAATAGTTATCATCTTTACCATGACTATTATTATTGTCATTGTTAGTATTATCACTATGATTACTGTTATTTCAAGACAGAGAGAGAGAGAGAGAGAGAGAGAGAGAAAGAGAGAGAGAGAGAGAGAGAGAGGGAGAGAGAGAGAGAGAGAAAGAGAGAAAGACTTTGACAAGTTTATTGAGACAAGTAGTTACGTACGTCTCAAAAGGATGAGGTAACATAGGTTATCCCCACCCCAATCTTAGTCCCTCTTTGGGCTCACATATATTTTACAAAACCTCACAGCTATGTTAACATGTTGAAATATCTACAGTACAAAAGCTGAATTAGAGAGAGAGAGAGAGAGAGAGAGAGAGAGAGAGAGAGAGAGAGAGAGAGAGAGAGAGAGCACGCGAGCGAACAAGAGAAAAAGAGCGAGAAAGAGAGAGAGAATGCACGCGAGCGAACAAGAGAAAAAGAGCAAGAGCGAGAAAGAGAGAGAAAGCGAGCGAACAAGAGAAAAAGAGCGAGAGAGTGAGAGAGAGAGAGAGCACGCGAGCGAACAAGAGAAAAAGAGCGAGAGAGAGAGAGAGAGAGAGAGAGAGAGAGAGAGAGAGAGAGAGAGAGAGAGAGAGAGAGAGAGAGAGAGAGAGAGAGAGAGAGAGAGAGAGAGAGAGAGAGAGAGAGAGAGAGAGAGAGCACACGAGCGAAGAAGAGAAAAAGAGCGAGAAAGAGAGAGAGAATGCACGCGAGCGAACAAGAAAAAAAGAGCAAGAGCGAGAAAGAGAGAGAAAGCGAGCGAACAAGAGAAAAAGAGCGAGAGAGTGAGAGAGAGAGAGAACACGAGCGAACAAAAGAAAAAGAGCGAGAGAGAGAGAGAGAGAGAGCACTCGAGCGAACAAGAGAAAAAGAGCGAACAAGAGAAAAAAGCGAGAGAGAGAGAGAGAGAGAGAGAGAGAGAGAGAGAGAGAGAGAGACAGAGAGAGCACGCGAGCGACCAAGAGAGAAAGAGAGGGAGAGAAAATAGAAACAAAAAACAGCTTCCGCCCACTCCCAAATCACCCAGAGCGACTAATGATCAGTGTAGGAGATACCGGACACCGACAATTATACATACCACGGACACCGCTTCCCCCTCCCTCCCCCTCCTCTCCCCCCACCCCCTACCTCATCCTTCAGACCTCCCCCGACCTTCCGTCACACCCTCCTACACCTACCCCCCCACCCCTCCCCCCTATAAAGGATATTCTTAGACTATGTTTCTCCTTTCCTCAATATTCAGTACATTGTTTCCCCTCTTTCTTTCTTCATTTCCCCTCTTTAATCACCTTCTCTCTTTCTTATCTTTCCTTTCCTCTCCCCTTCTTTTTTCAATCTCCGCCTTCCCTGCCTTACTTCACATAAGTGATTTATTATTCTTAAATTGTATTTTTTCTCATACCTTCAAGTATCCAAAATGTTATTAGATTAGGAATA
>BOPN01004602.1:40000-47500 GCA_017312705.2 Penaeus japonicus
CCCTCCCTCTCCCTTTCCCCTCTCCCTCCTTCCCTCCCTCTCCCTTTCCTCTCTCCCTCCTTCCCTCCCTCTCCCTTTCCTCTCTCCCTCCTTCCCTCCCTCTCCCTTTCCTCTCTCCCTCCTTCCCTCCCTCTCCCTTTCCTCTCTTCCTCCATCTCCCCTCTCCCTTCCTTCTCTCCCTCCATCTCTCCTTCTCCTCTCTCCCTCTCCTCTCCTCTCTCTCCTTCCCTCTCTCTCCCTCCTTCCCTCCCTCTCCCTTTCCTCTCTCCCTCTTCCTCCTTCTCTCCCTTTCCTCTCTCCCTCTCCCTTTCCCCTCTCCTTCCTTCCCTCCCGCTCCCTCCCTTCTCTCCCTCCTTCCCTCCCCCTCTCCCTTTCTCTCTTCCTCTCTCCCTCTCACTTTCCCCCTCTCCTTCCTTCCCCCTCCCGCTCCCTCTCCCTCCCTCTCCCTCTCTCTCTCCCTCCTTCTCCCTCCCTCTCCCTTTCCCTCTCTCCCTCCTTCCCTCCCTCCCCCCTCTGAGAAGACCCCGACTTTCCCTTCCAGTGGTCTGGTGACGTCACGGCTCAACAGTGCCGATTCCTCCCCCCCCCTCCCCTTCCCCCCACCTACAAGACGTGACTCCCTCCTTCCCTCCCTCCCCCCCTCTCTTCCCTCCCTCCCTCCCTCTGATCTCCCCCGAACGACCTGGAATACAGAGCTACTTTCCATGGTTTTGTATTTATGGCAATGGCGGAGGTGTCGTTAGTGTTTTGTTTACCTGCGTGCGCTTCGACGACGGACCTAAAACTTTCTCTTAAACTTGATTTGAGAGTGTGAGAGTTCGGTATTTTTATTGTATCTTTTTTTATCTCTTATTTTTATTGTTATTATTTTCTGGGTGGGGGATAATGAGAACAACAAACTTGGTGATATTTTTTTTTTCTTCCTTCTTTCTTTTCTGAAATGACCTTTTCTCGTCTTTTGCTATTTTTTTTTCTTTTTTTTTAGGTTCGATCAACCTTTCCCTTTCCCAACAATAGATGCGATAATTCACACGTCGGGAAAGTTCTTTTATTTTGTTATTAACGCGACAAGATGTGGTAGATGTTGTGACGTCATTCTAATTGGTCATAGGCTTGTTATCTCTTCCTCCACCTTCCCCATACCCCTCCCCCTCACCCTCCTCCTCCCCATTTCCTAACCTGTCCTGTTCGGTTTTGTAAAATACTATAAAAGAAGAGAAAAATATCAATCTACAAAAATGAAAAAAAAGAAAGTACACAAAACACACAAGAAAGAAAAAATCACAACGAAAGAAAAAAAATAAGCAAAAATTCCTTCCTACCTCCACCCTCACACCTTTCTCCTTTTTAATCTCTTCCTTTCCCTTCCCTTCCCTCCCATTTAAAAAAGAAAAAGAAGATAAACAAAAGAAAAAAAAAAAACAGACAAAAAAAAAAAAAAAATCACAGAAAACAAAACTTGTCTTAGTGAACGAACACGAAATAGCAACCACGTTTCTCGACCGTTCGTGCGCGGTGACAACGAGACACAGAAAGACAGACAGACAGACAGACAGACTGACACAGACAGACAAACACATTTCCTTGCTTCATTTCTCTCTCATCTCACTCTCCCTCACGTCTCTGTGGTCTTACCGTCCTCCCTCGTGCATGGTAATGAGGTGTAATTAATTGTGCTATAAAAAAGGTAATTATCCAGTTTATCAATTGGTCGTTTGTTTCTGTATCTGGTTGTTGTTATTGTTTTTTTTTTCTGTAATTACCTATGGTAGTTATTTATCTATTTTGATGTTATTTTTCTCGATTTTTTTAAAGTATGATTAGGACATTAATTATTGTCTTTTTTTTCCTCTTCAATCTTTCTTTCGCGAGTCTTTCATCACTAAAACGGGGAATTAAATTGAACTAATAATCAGTTTTTATCCACTTAGTGATAGAAATCGACACCTGATGTCCTTCGTTATTCTCTTTTTATATATATATATTTTTTATATCTCTCCCTCCCTCTCTTTCTCTCTCTCTCTCTCTCTCTCTCTCTCTCTCTCTCTCTCTCTCTCTCTCTCTCTCTCTCTCTCTCTCTCTCTCTCTCTCTCTCTCTCTCTCTCTCTCTCTCTCCTTCCACTTTTCCTTCTCCCCCAAAAAAACCCTCGAATAACATAATGGCATTTGCCGGGGACACAAAAGGGAAGTAACAACAATACCTTTGTTGAGAACGCGAGAGAACTGAAACCATGACGAGGGAGGAGGAGAGGAGGAGAGGGGGATGGGATGCTGAGGGGGGGAAGGGAAGGGGAGGAGGGAAGGGAAGCGGAGAGGGGAGGGGGGGAAGAGGAGTGGGAGGGGATGGACTATATAGTGTGTTCTCTCTTACTTCCTCCTTACCTTATCTTAAGAAGGGATGGGGTTGGGTGGTGGGTGGGGGGTGGGGGGTATTTGAATAAGGGAGGATAGAGAGGAGGGGTTTATCTCCCCCATCCTCCTATACCCTTCCCCTTCCCACTCCTTCCTCAATCTCCCTTCCCCCACTCGCCCCAGAGCCTTCCGTAAACATACATACATACATATATACATATATATATATATATATATATATATATATATATATTTATATATATATATATATTTGTATATAAACATACCTATATATATTCATATATATACATATATATATATTATATGTATCATATATATGTATATATGTATATATATGTATGTATGTATGCATATGTATATATATATATATATATATATATATATATATATATATATATATATATATATATATATATATATATAATATATATATATATATATATATATATATATATATATATATATATATATATATATATATTTATCAACTGACTGAACTGTAAAAAAGGAATTGAAAAGGAATTTTTCTTCTCATTTTTCTTCTTCGTCTCTCGTTTTTGTTTTCTTTCTTTTTTTCTTCCCCTTTCTTTCTTCCTCTCGTTCCTGTCACCCACATGTTTACCAGGCATTGCATCGAGTCCGACACGTGATAGGACGCCATTAGTGGGGGGGAGGGGGAGGGAGGAGGATGGAGGGAGGAGGAGGGAGGAAGGAGGGAGGATGGAGGGAGGAGGGAGGAGGAGGGAGGGAGGAGGGAGGAGGGAGGAGGGAGGAGGGAGGAGGGAGGAGGGAGGAGGGAGGAGGGAGGAGGGAGGAGGAGGGAGGGAGGATAGAGGGGGATGGAGGGAGGAGGAGGAAGGAGGAGCGAGGAGGAAGAGGAGGAGGAAGAAGGGAAAGGAAGGGGAGTGGGGGGGGGGGGAGAAAAAGAGGGAGCAAAAGAGAGCAGGGAAAGGAGAAGGGAGCGGATGAAAGGAGGAGGGGAAGGAAAGTAGAAGAGGGGAAGGAAAGTGGAGGGAGAGAAGGGAAGGGGGAGGAGAAGAAGGAAAACCGGAGGAAGAGAGTGAATAAAGTAGGGGGGGGGTAAGAGAGAGGGGAGTGATGGGGAATGGAAAGAGGGAGAGGAAAGGAGAAGCAAAGGAGTTTTGGTGGATAGGGGGGAAGGGAGAGGGAGAGCGGGAGGGGGAAGTGGAGAGAGGGGAAAGGAGAGGGGTGGTAGTGAAAGGGAGATAGAGAAAGTGAAGAAGGCAGGACGGGGGGGGGGGAGAAAAAATAAAGAAGGGGGAAGCGAGAGGAGGGACCATAGAGAACCGGAAATAAAACTAAAGAAAGGAGACACTCGATAAATCAATCAAGAATGAGATAAAAGGAGAAAGAAGGGAAGTAAGATAGAGCGAGAGGAAAGAGGAAGACAAAAAACAGGGGAAAAAATACCTTAAACCGCACGAACTCACGAACAGGAAACATTAAAAGGAAAATAATGATGAGATAAAATATTACAACTCAAAACAACCCAATAAGAATGAAAAGGTAAAAACGAAATAAAGTACATGATAAATACTAAAGGCTGATCTTTGTATCCTATGCAATAAGGTCGCTTATACTCCGGTGTCGGGTTATTGGTTAGACAGAACTAAGGTGTTTGTAAATTGCAATATCAAACTCTAAGGTCATCTAAAGCTCATTGCACAACATGGTGACTTCATGAGGGTGGTGATTGTGGTCTTATAAGGAATTCGGTGACTGTCAGAGAGATCTTTGGAGAAATAATGATTCTGGAAGTATCTCGTAGTGATGGACGTGGCGGCGTGACCAGCGGAGGATGTCTAATAAAAAAATATAATAATAATGATACAGATTTTTCGATTTCGGACTGACGTTGTGGAATATTGCACTTATTATATTGCAAATGAGTGAGTTTCAGAAGGTTTAGTCTTTGGAATTGAGTAGTTCTGCGCGTTCGAAGAGACAATGCAAGGGGTCGTTGTGGACACGTCAGGGAATGAATGACTCCATTTTTTTTTCTTCAAGAAACGGAGCCTTTTCTTAATGGGTCAACGATGATGACCAAACGTCTTTGTAATCTGATAAAACCCAGCGACATTTACCATTTAGGTCACTGGCGTTCAGGTGAGAGAGAGAGAAAAAAGGGAGAGCGAGAAAAAAAGAAAAACGTTTGACCTCGCGCTCTCCTACGGGAAAACTTTTTAATCTCGCGGACGTTATTTGTGATCGCGCGGGAAATTTCGCTCGAGATGTCACGTGGTCTGGCGTGACATCTCGTGGGTGTCCGACATGAGGAGACTTTCTCATACTCAATTAGGGCTTTCCAGTCTAATTACCCCAATTAATGTCATGGCTGTACGGTAATCACCTCCTAATCGAGTTATTAGATATATTCGATTAGTTATCTTTATTCTTCTTGTTTATATTTTTCCCGGAAAAGATATACACATGAATGATACAAATATAAGATGATGGAATTTCACAATGACGTAACGGAGACGGAACGCTGACTTGCTCGATCATGGCCGCCGAGCCTGCTGTTCCCCCCGCCCTCCGCACCCCCTCCGCTCGTCAACGGACCCATCACGCTACGCTGACTTCCGTGACCTTTGACCTGTCCGCATCCTACGTGTTGACGCTCGCCTTTCCACTCTCGGGCTCTCGTAAACAGGCATGCACGAATGCACACATACGCACACACACACACACACACACACGCGCGCGCGGTGACACACACTCACACAGTTCTCTCTTTCGCTCTCTCTCTCTCTCTCTCTCTCTTTCTCTCTCGCCCTCACACCCAACCCCGAGGCGACGCGGACACCTGTGGCGATAGTCATTGTCGTGACCTAGTGCCGAAGGGTCGTTGGTGATGCTGCTGCTCCCTCTGACGGTGGCGCTGACGAGGACGAGACGGAATTAGTGCTTTATTCGTGTCTGGCGTCCAGGTGCCTCTTGAAGGTGTGTGGTGTTTGGTGCTTCTTCTTGGAATTCGGAAAGGAGACTTGGTGATTTGGGTTGGAATTTTGTGCTCGTTTGATTGATTGAGTGATTGTGTCTTGGTTTAGTGTTGGTGTTGATGGTGGTTGATGTGATCGGTTGATGACCTGTTTGGTGATTGGTTATTTTTTTGGAACTGATGTGATGATGATGATTGATGGTTTTTAGGGGGAGTTTTAAGAGTGTGTATTTAGGGTATGGAGGCGTGGAACTTTGTGTTTGGAATTGTTTAAGTGGATGTTGTTAAGGGGTAATGACTTGTAATTACGCGCTCATCATTTCCTTTATCGTAAGCACGATTATTTTAGAATAGAAATAAGATTTTGTTACAATTTTACTAAATGTTTTCTCTCTTTTTGTTGACAGAGTTACACCCGTGTTGAGTGAATCTACTTAGTGGCCACGATGCAGTCAGCACCTTCAGGAGGCTTCAACTTGTACCCACGGGCGCCAGTGTCCGTGGTGCCGCCCGCGCTCCTCACATATCAGATGCTGGCCTCTCAGCCCCCGCGGGATCCTCCTCCCACCTACCCTCTCCTGCATTCCTCATTTTTCCTCCCCATCCACCACGGCCGCAGCCCCGCCTTCTCCCCCCACTCACCGAAGGAGGGGGAAGAGAGGCCAGGCCTCCCGTCCTCCCCGAGGACACAGGCCGCAGGGGACTCCGCCAAGAGCTCCCCCGCCTCCTCGCCTCGCCTCCCCGCCACCCACGCCTCCCTCAAAGTCACAGCCGTCATCGACGCGGCGACGAACCTCCCGCCGGCCGCCGACGTCGCCGAACTCAGGCTAGGCAGACCGACAGACGCCGACGACGACAAGAGAGAACTTCCGCTCGACCTCACGACGAAGCGGAGGCTGGAGGGCGAGGAGGGCGCCGTGACCTCCAGCCACTCCGACAGCGAAGTCGCCGAAGTGACGAGCGATGACAGATTTCGCTCCGAGAAGCCCGAGAGCCAGTCGGAGGTGGTGAGACCGAAGCCCAGACAAGACCATCCCTTCTTGAGAATAAGCGACTTATTGAAGGACTCGCCCTCGGCAACGTCTGCGCCGGCGACGACGCCTCCGCAGGTCCAGAGCGAGGCTCCTACAAAGCTGCCTCTGGTCTACCCTCGACCTCTCCACCCCGCGACCTTGCTCGACATGTACAGGTCCTTGGACCGAAGCACGTTCATGGCGGGGAGCTGCCTTCCGTCCCCTCGATATCCCCTCTTCGGCTCCTTGTTCCCCCCGGCGAGCCTCCCCCCCATCACCCCCGCAAGGTCGGTCGGCTTGGACTTCTTCAAGAGCCACCTCCCAGCCACCCCTCGCCACTACGCGGACCTCGTCCGGCCTTACAGCGAACTCCTGGCGCCGCACACAGCTCGCAGCGCCAAGGACAGGTACACATGCAAGTTCTGCGGCAAGGTGTTCCCGCGGTCGGCCAACCTGACGCGGCACCTGCGGACGCACACGGGCGAGCAGCCGTACAAGTGCAAGTACTGCGAGCGCTCGTTCAGCATCTCGTCCAACCTGCAGCGCCACGTCCGCAACATCCACAACAAGGAGAAGCCGTTCAAGTGCCCGCTGTGCGACCGCTGCTTCGGCCAGCAGACCAACCTCGACCGCCACCTCAAGAAGCACGAGGAGGAGGGGCCCAACCCCCCCGACTCACCCGAGGTGCCGGAGATCCCCGATTCCAGCGTCGCCTCCATGTCGAGCAGCAGCGCGGCCGATCTGGACGCCGAGAGACTAGAGGTCGACACCGACGAAGAGATCAAGCTGGAGATCACCGCGGTGCCCACGAGACTAGTCGTCGGAAGCTGCGACAGCGAGACCAGCGCGTCCGAGGAAGTCCACGTTTCGGCGGCGACCAACGAACCGCCGGCGAAACGCTCTAGAATAGAATAGCACTTAATCGTAGAGTTTATTTTCACTCAGATAGACCTAGTCCTAGATAGTCCTTCGTTTAGTTCAGTTTCCCATTTTTGTTGTTTGTTAATTTGTACAGCTGTACAGTAACTTACAAGTCGGTGAATGACTTCAGATATGTCTAGTCTATTACGGAAAAGAAAAGGAGAAAATAATCAGAGAAGAATCTAGAATCACCTTCACTGCCATGTTATACACAAAGTAATCACTAGACAT
>BOPN01004602.1:60000-72500 GCA_017312705.2 Penaeus japonicus
GGGAGCGGGATGATAAGGGTAATGGATAAGAGAATGAGAAAGGACGAGAAAGAATGAAAGAGAGAGAGAGAGAGAGAGAGAGAGAGAGAGAGAGAGAGAGAGAGAGAGAGAGAGAGAGAGGGAGAGAGAGAGCGACCATCCTTCCCTTAATCGATTTCCTGCCACAGTACGACTTTATTTTTATTGATTCCTTCCGATACCAGCGAATAATAATAATAATAGTAATGTAATATATACTTACATGACATACATATAGATCGATATTAAGATAGACACCTCCTCAATCATGGTGTCGCAACTGCCAAACAAATTTACAAGTGTTGTAAAATCTTTCAGTCTCTTTCACCCTTTCACCCTTATGAAATTTCCGGATCTATTCTTTCGTATATCTGATCGTCTTTCTCTTCCTTCTTTTTAAAAATCCTTTTTTAAGGGATATTTATTACTTTCTCTTTCTCTTTTAAATCATCAAATATTGTCTTGTATATCCCCTTTCCTCTTAGAGATGAGATTCAATTACACGAGCTTCATCAAAAGGGAATTCTCCAGCTGATTCTAGTCGACCATAACATCTTACCAGCTGGCGACACGTGTTTGGAATCAGCTGTTCGTTGCGTCATCGATCACCACCGTCTGGAGCGACAACTTGGAACTGGTGAGAATGTGAAGTTGGAATCTTGGAATCGATGGTTTTATTGGATTTGTTTATGTATCTTCTTTTTCATTTGAGGAGGATTCGACTATGTGTTAAATTCACTAGGATTTTTCTTTTTTTTAATTTGTGTTGAATTTTGATAGGGGGTGAGCACCTAGATGTGAGATTTGAGTCTAGTAAATATAGTAGATTATTTATTTGTGAAAAAAATGGCTTTTGTAAAAAAAAAAGACAATGTAAATCTAATTTGCGTTTTTATTATTTTTTTAATCGTCATGGAAAAAAAATCCCCAAATTTATGGACGATCCAAGAACCCATCACTTGAAATTCAATCACATTTAACGATAGTCATAAAACCCCACGACGATTTTTGCCGTCGCTCTTTCCAGGCGACGAAATGGTGCTGGAAATGGTCGGCTCTTGCTCAACGCTTGTCGCCGAACGGATGTTGCAAAGGAACAAGGAGATACTCGATGAAGTTGCAGCCAGTTTGCTTTACGGTAGGGAGAGCAAGCAAGCAAGCAAGCAAGTAACCAAGCAAGTGAGGAAAGCTGTGAGAATGAGAGTGAGAGTGTGAGTGTGAATGTGAGTGGTAGTGGGGGTGAGAGTGAGAGTGAGAGTGAGAGTGAGTGTGAGAGTGGGAGTGGGAGTGGGCGTGGGCGTGGGCGTGGGCGTGGGAGTGAGTGTGAGAGTGAGAGTGAATATGAGAGTGAGAGTGAAACATACACATATACACATACACACACAACAAATAGGCATATCTCCAAAAAGCTAAATAATTCCAGAACCTCCCATACAAAACAACAACAACAAAAAAAAAAACACGATAAAGATTTAAAAAAGTAATTAAAAGAAAATAAATCAATAAAAAATAAAGATAATCCACGAACTTCAAAAAAAGGGAAAAAACAACTTTGAATTCCCTCTCAGGCACAATCCTGCTGGACACCGTCAACCTGAGTGAAGAAGCGAAGAGAGCCACGCCCAAAGACGCCCATGTGGTGAAGGAGTTAGAATCGCTCCTCAAGACGCCTCCAGACAGGTAGGAGTAGGAGTAGGAGTGGTAGTAGTAATTGTTGTTGCAGTAGTTGTAATAGTAATAGTAGTAGTAGTAGGAGTAGTAGTAGTAGTTGTTGCAGTAGTTGTAATAGTAATAGTAGTAGTAGTAGTAATAGTAGTTGTAGTAGTAGTAGCAGTAATAGTAGTAGTAGTAGTAGAAATAGTAGTTGTAGTAGTTATTGTTGCTATTGCTGTAGTTGCAGTAGTTGCAAGAGTCGTTGTTACAGTAGTAGTAGTAATAGTAGTTGGAAGAGCAGTAAAGTAGTAATCTACCATCGAGATGGTGAATCTACTGTCGCGTATGTTTGCTTTCAAGATGGCAGGTCAGTTCACCCCCCCCCCCCCGTCATCGCAACCAACGTGACGGGCACTTATCTCTCCGCGTTCTTGTAACTCCTTTGCCTCGCGAAGGTCAACATAGTCTGGCTGAGGTCACCGCGACCTCTGCGAGACTCTCTGCTTGACCTTTCCTCTCCCCCTCCCCCTCTCCGTCTCCCTCTCCTCTCTTTTTCTATCTCCCTTTCTCCGTTTCCTTTACCCTCTCTATTTCCTTTTCTCTCTCCAGTAGTAGTAGTAATAGTAGTCGTAGTTGTTGTAGTAGTAGTAGTTGTGGTAGTATTAGTAGTAGTAGTAGTAGCTGTATTAGCAGTAGTAGTTGTTGTAGTAGCAGTAGTAATAGTAGTAGTTGTTGCTGACTATTGTTGTTGATATTAGAATTTTTATATATTCACTATTGTTACTGTTATCGTTGTATTGATTGAAGACACTGTAACCTAACCAAAAAAACAGACATTCTCACCATTATGTATCTTCACCATCACCTCCCCACTTCCTCTCCCTCCCTTGACCATCCGCCTTCGTCTTTCCTCACTTCTATCCTCCATTTCCCCTCGACATCCTTTCTTCCTTCCATCCTCGTCCTCCTCGTCCCCCTCCTCCTCCTCCTCGTCGTCCCCCTCCTCCTCCTCCTCCTCGTCCCCCTCCTCCTCCTCCTCCTCTTCCTCCTCCCACCCCTACTCCCAATCCCTTCCCTCTCTTCCACCCTCCCTCCACCCCCTACCCCCGCTCCCACTCCCAATCCTTTCCCTCTCTTCCACCCCATCTTCCTTCTCCTCCTTCTACCCCACCTTCCCCCCCTCCCCCTCCACCCCACCTTCCACCCCCTCCACCCCACCTCCCACCCCTCTCCACCCCCCTCCACCCCTCCTTCTACCCCTCCTCCCATCCCCCCTCCACCCCTCCTTCCACCCCCCTCCATCCCCCCCTCTCCCCCCTCCATCCCCCCCTCGTTCCATCCCCCCAGAACGCAGCTCTTCAGCGAGATGACGTCAGCCAAGAGCGACATCTCGAGCCTGACGACGGAGGAGTTGCTGAGGAAGGACCGGAAGGTCGTCGCCGGAAGGCAGGTCGTGGTGGGCATGTCGTCGCTGCCCATCAGGGTGGAGGTCAGTTTCGGGTGAGGGGGAGGGTGGGTGGGTGGGTGTTTGGATGGGTGGGAAGGGGGAAGGGGGAGGGGATAGGTGGGGGAAGGAGGAGGGGATGGGAGGATGGGGGGTGAGGGATTGGCTCTTTTGATTGCATCGTCGTCGTCGTTGTTGTTGTTGTTGTTGTTATCGACGTCATTAGTAATGTCGGTACTGTTGTTGTATTGTATATGTGTTTTGAAAATTATTGATTTTAGATCATGCACACACTCACACTCACACCCACACCCATATATATATATATATATATATATATATATATATATATATATATATATATATATATATATGTGTGTGTGTGTGTGTGTGTGTGTGTGTGTGTGTGTGTGTGTGTGTGTGCGTGCGTGTATAGATAGATAGATATAGATATAGATATAGATAAACAGATAGATAAATATAGATTTAGACATAGATATCGATAGATGTATAAATAGATAGATAGAGATATAACATTTTCCATTCTTATTAGCTATATATTATGAAAAAAAACTGAGCTTGGCGTATATGCATTTACACGTGTTTAAGCGTATGCGTATTTCCATTGACTTTCGCATGTACGTGTGTGTATGTGTATAGGAGGGCGACAAAGCGTGCATGTTGGCCGCCCACTGATGCACATGATGAACAGCTGTTCCTGTTATGTAGGCATTACTCGGGTGACAAGCCCCGGCCTAGTTTATGTTGTCAAGGGCGTTTCATGCGGGCGTGATGCAGGGCTGGATGACGGACGGCGAAATGGGTCATCCGACAGAGCGTCACTAATGCTGCCCTCTCTTGTAGCGGTGTTGCAGAGGAATTCCTGGCTTTTGTTGTGTGGGAGGGAGAGGAGGGATGGGGAGGGGAGGGGAGAAGAGGGGTGAGGAGGGATGGGGAAAAGGGAGGGGAGGGGAGGGGAAAAGGGATGGGGAGGAGGGAGGGGAGGGGAGGGGAAAAGGGAGGGGAGGGGAGGGGAGGGGAGGAGAGGGGAGGGAAGAAGGGGAAGGGAGGGGAGGAGAGGGGAGGGGAGGGGAGGGATGGGGGAGAAGGAGGGAAGGAGGGAGGGGAGGAGGAGGGAAGGAGGGAGGGAAGGGGAGGAAGGGAAGGGAAGGGAAGGGAAGGGAAAGGAACGGAAAGGAACGGAAGGGAAGTTAAGGGAAGGGAGGGAAGGGAAGGGAAGGGAAGGGAAGAGAAGGGAAGGGAGGGGAGGGAGGGCAAGGAGGGATAGTAGGAGGTAGGGCGAGGAGGGAACAAGGGAGAAAAAAAGAAGAAACGGCGAGAGACCAAGGAGGGAAGGAGACAAAGGGAGGGGCAAAGGGAGGGAACGGGGGAGGGCAGGTAGGAGGGAGGGTGATTGAGGGATTTGGGTTTCTGAATGACGAAAATCACAGACAGGGAAGCAAGGGAAGGAATAAAGAAGGTAAAGACGAACTAAGACGCGGCAACGAGCGTCTTTTGCGGCCTCGTTACCTTGAAGAAGCATCTTATCTCTCGCACAACATTCACGCGAGCCAAAGGTACACACGCGAGCCAAAGGTACACACGCACGTGCACATGGAGACACCCGCTCACATGCAAACGTACTCACATACATGGATACGCAGGCACAGGCTCATGCACAGGCACAGACACAGGCACAGACACAGACACCGCCACACCCACACTCACTCCCCCATTCCCCCGCCCCACACTACGCCCACAACAAAACCCATACCCATTCCTCTCTACTCTTTTTCTATCTCCCAGGATTACCTCCGACGGGCAGACGCGGGCGTGTCTCTGGAGCAGCACACCGACGCCCACGCCGCCCACCCCGCCCACGCCGTCGTCCTGATGGGGATTAGCCTGGCTGGGAACTCAGTCTCGAGGGACATCGCTGTTTACTCGAAGGACGAGGAGCTGAGGACGAGTGTGAGTTTTTGATGGGGAGAAGGGGAGGGAGAGGGGAGGCAGGGGAGGGTGTGGATGTGTGTGTGTGTGTGGATGTGTGTGTGTGTGTGTGTGTGTGTGTGTGTGTGTGTGTGTGTGTGTGTGTGTGTGTGTGTGTGTGTGTGTGTGTGTGTGTGTGTGTGTGTATGTGTGTGTGTGTGTGTTTTAAGCGAGAATAAAGAGAGAAAGAGTGAGAGAGTGAGAAAGAGAGAAAGAGAGAAAGAGAGAGAGAGAGAGAGAGAGAGAGAGAGAGAGAGAGAGAGAGAGAGAGAGAGAGAGAGAGGAAGTGAAGAGTAACACAGAGAGAGAGGGAAAGAAAGAGAAAGAGGAAGTGAGAACACAGAAGAGAAAAAGAGCAGGAGAGAAAGAGAAAGCCATCAGACAGAGAAAGACACAGTCAAGCAGAGAGTGATGTCGAAACTCAAAAACAAAAACGAAAACCAAAGAAAGAAAACAAAACTAACTTCCCCTTTTTCTCCTCTCTTCTCCATAGCTCACCCAGTACCTCGAGGGGCAAGACGGCCTGTTGCAACTAACAAGCATGGATTCGGATGTTGCACATTGCAAGGCCTATCACCAGAAGAACCACACTGCGTCCAGAAAGGTTGTCCTGCCGCTTGTTAAAGAGTGGCTGGCTTCTAAGGACCTATGAAGACGTTTTTAAAAAATAAAATGAAGATTCATGTTAAAATAAGAATGAAAAAGTAAGAAATCTTGCTATTTTCTTTGGCACTGGGTAACATCCTCCCTTACTCCTTCCATCCCGTTTTTTTTAGAGGGGGGGGGGCACTGGGTATTTCAATTACTTGGGTATTTTAGTCCTCCCTTTTTTGGCATGATTTTTTTTTTTTTTTTACACCATAATTAGTATTTAATTCCTGCCATCCCCCCTCCCCCCATATATGATACCAAATATATTCCCCCCTTTTTTGAAAATCTCCAGTGGGCATTCAACCCCCCCCACCCCCACCCCACCCACCCACATACACTCCACCAATGAAGTTCCTAAAGGCGCCCAAAAAGACGATGTCAATATTGATGAATGAATTCCAATGATAAACAGACAAACAAAAAATGCATAATAAACACAACAGATCTAAAGGAGATATGTCTACCTCTGTCTACGTTTCCCGAACATCTCTTAACTATCAATAACTATTACAATAAAGGTTATAAAATTACTAGCTTTCTTCTCATGACAACCTTACCTTATACGGCAATATTAGTTGTGTTGAATGGGCTTGTTCCACGTGTAACAAGCCCATTAAACTATCTATTCTGAGTTAATAGCCAGTGGGTAGTTAGCAATGCTCGTTTGCCTATTCATTTGCTTTGTGGAATAGGAATTAATTTCAACATTCCTATATCGTATGTAGAATAGGAGTGATATGTCTGTTTCTGGATAACCATGTAATTCTAGTATTTAATTCAACACTCCGATTATTATATTTCTGGATAGCCATGTAATTCTATTATTTATTTCAATACTTCGATGATCATATTAATTTTACATACTCATAGAACCAAGCAACAGAGGTCAGTCCATGCTCAGATCATGAACTTTCTGCTTGTGTCTGTGCTTTCTAACTCTCATGAGATTTAATTATCAACAATTATTGTGGTAATAATTTGTGCTTGTTGTTATGGTGTTATTTGTGATCTTTTAACCATTATTTTTTTTCTTGGACGTCTCTGAGATTAATTCTTGTTATGTTCGTTTTTTAGTGTATTCTTTTGTTATGACAAATGCCTCGGAAGTCCTAAAATGTCTTAGAGAAAGAATCTTTATCTATTTTCTGAATTGTATTCTCTCCCGAAAATAAAATTGTTACAAAATGGGACGTGTTTACTCTTTACTCACTGCTATTACTACAAAAAGAAAATACTTTTTTGAATTAATCACTAAATATTTCACTGAGTTGTTGAAATACTTTATACGATAATATAAAGTTTATTTATCATTTATTTATTTCTTATGGTAAATTAAGAAACAAAAATAGTTTCTTGTTTATATTTTTTAATTTGTGGACTCGCGTGCAAATGCACACAAGGATCATTTTAATTGATATTTCCATGTAGTTGAAATACATCTATATATACACACACCAACAGGAAGTCGGGGAAAAAAATAGAAACTCAATGCCGACACAGATATATATTTGTAAAGCGACGAAAAAGTACATACACATTTTCCATTTCCTTTTCATCTTCGTTTTACAAGATATACAGTGAAAAAAACATGTCAGGATACTCACAAAAGCCGATACTTTCCACTTATCTATTCACAGCCGGAGATGAATGCTTTCGAACACATTTAGGAAGTCCTTTCAACTCAATTGATTCACAAACCGAACCATATGATTCGAAACTCTTTTATATCTCATGAAAAAGTCGTAAAAAATACAAAATAGTCAGGTGACAAAAAATACATCGCGTTCATTCACGCGAGAGAAAGAGAGAGAGAGAGCGAGAGCGAAAAAGAGAGGGAGAGAGAGAGAGAGAGAGAAAATATATGCATCCCATCCTCCGAACTATGTGATTCAAAAGTCATTTATATCTCGTGAAAAAGTAGTAAGGGCACTTTAGCATGAATGAACATACGCGACCACTTCCCTGAACTTAGCGTGGTTGATGGAGAGTGAAGCGGCTTCGGTTAGTGATCCGATACATTTAGTTTTTCTCTCTCTCGAAATTTGGTTGCGATTCACGTGAAGCTCCACCAAAGAGGGTGGTATTGAGGGAAAGGGAGAGGGAGAAGAAAAGGAGAGAGAGTGAGTGAGTGATAAAGAGAAAGGGAGAAAGAGAGAGAGACAGATAGACAGACAGATAGAGAAGAGAGAGAGAGAAAAATAGATAGATAGATAGAGAGAGAGAAAGAAAGAAAGAAAGAAAGAGAGAGATAGAAAGAGGAGAGAGACAGATAGAGATAGAAAGAGATAGATAGAGAGAGAGAGATAAAGAGAAAGGCAGAAAGAGAGAGAGAGAGATAAATAGAAAGGGAGAAAGAGAGAGAGAGAGAGAGAAAAGAATAACTGCATTAAATAACAGACCCAAGCACTGATGTTTACGCAAACCTTTCCGATAACCGTAACTGCAACACCCACGTCACAAACTTGCTTTCAACCAACAAAAAAGATTAAAAATTCTCTCGTTATATGAGTTGGTCGTGTAGATAAATTATACTGCAACGTCATTTACGATATTGATTCATCGTAAAATACCCATAATGATTTATATTACGTTGTCGAGCTCATCCGGTCGGTAGAACAAATATAGTTATGTCTTTAAAAATAATTTGCTTCGGAGATCTGGAAGAACGAACAAGATGAAGAAGAAAATATGCTGAGACTAATTTGTTTAATTCTGATGGAATCGTGATGTTTGTTTTAGAAGCTGACTTAACAGGGATTTGTTTTAAATGTAATATTCAAATGAAAAGTCCTCAACAGGTTAATAAATCATCATATATGAGAAACGTATTTCTCCAACATTCAAACCAAGAGGAAGTAATTTCTGTTGTTGCTACAAAGATCTGTTTGTATCATTAAATATCGTTCAGTTCTCATTTAAAGCTCGCGCCATTATGTTTCGGACACCCACCAGCCACTAATGTACCAAGTCATTATTAATTCATTGTTTCCGCCGCCATCTTTACGCCGCGTTGAGCTTAGAGAGGCGAGAAACAAGGGATCATTATGACCAGAATGGCGCGGGGGGATTTCTCCTTTTTTCATTGTTTTTCTTCCTTAGTTTGTTTTGGGTTATTGTGATTTGTGTTTATGGTCTAATAGTGATGCGAGTTTCTTCTAGGAATAAGGATATTTGTGCGTGTATTACTTGTTTTCTGAGTGTTGTTGTATTTTAGGAAGGAAGGATTTCCGAAGCATCTGATTGGTAACACTGCGCGCGGCAGGAAATCCTCGTGTCATTTTCCGTGTTCGAGACTTCCCCTTCGCGGCGCCGAATCCTGCCACACCCAAAGCCTACATCTGTCCCCTCCGTGCTGTCACGCCTTAGTGATTCCGACATCAACGAGAGGATCCATGAATGGGGAGCAAGAGTTTATGAATGGAGCGATGAGCGCGGGAGATATATTAGAGATCAGTTATGAGGCGGCGGTACCACGCTCCAGGGATTCGAACAACGCGTCAGTGACTACGAGGAGTCGTCGCCAAAAAAGGAGATCGAAGTGACCCAATAAATCAAAATAATTCGCGTATTTCCTTATTAACATAACTCTTCCTTTTAATTACGCCCAATAGAATACTTAAATTCATAAAATTCACACCAAAGAAGACGTAATAAAGTACCCATTACCTACAAAAGCCACAGATAATTCCTTTGCGAATTCCAGTCAGCTGATCCTTATCAAAGACATTCGCGAGGATATCAAATGATCACCATAAATAAGACTGTGGAATCCAAGCCATGGTGATGATGGTGATTCGATAGTGACAGCGACTGCGATATCTGGGTGAAACGTAGCTTATGACAATTTGAAAGAAACTATCATTTATCATAGGTGAAATAATATAAATTTACGAAAAAGAGATAAGAAAAAATGTATAGGAGGGGGGTGGGAGGGGTGGAAGGGGTACTGGCGGATACTGATATATGTTTTTATCTTTTATCTATCTCTATTTTTGGAAGGTTAGAATATCTGCGTGTGAGCGATGTACATCTGTAACGAAACTAGAAAAATATATAAAGAAAAAAACAGGATTATCTTTACTTGTTTTTTTTATTTGTTTATCTTGCGGTAATATAACCTTAACTGTTATTATCTTTATTATCAAATTCCTTTTCATTACTAATTTCATGTGATACATTATTGTAATATTAACCTTCCTAATTTTTCCTTTGGACTGAAATATAAAGAAAAATAGGCACACACACACACACACACACACACATACGAAAACATATGTACGAAATTATACTATCTAGAATATGCATTGTGCAGGCATAGTCATTTTAAGAGCTACTGTGCGAATATTGGTGGTACTGCTATTACTATTTACAACACTACTACCGAGACTATTACTACTATTACTGTTAATAGTATTAGCAATGGGACTCAACTATCACTACTAAAACTGCTTGTGATATCATTAATGGTATTTCTTGATATTGCTTTTATCATCTTTATCGATATTATTCTTCCTTTGATTGTTATTATTAGTATTAATTATCATTATTGTTTTATCATCGTTGTTACAATAATCATTATCATTATTATTGTTGTTACCATTGCTATTATCATTATCATGGTTACTACTACTATTGCTACTATTATTGTATCTTATTATAATTACTATTAGTTTTATCTTTATTATCATTGTTATTATTGTAATTATCATTGTTGTGATTATTATCCTCATTATTTTATTATCACGATTATTATCATTGTTATCATTATTATCATTATTATTGCTATTATTATTAACAAGTATATTACTATCATTATTATTATTATTATCATTAACGTCATTATCATCACAGTTCTTGTTGTTGTTCTCATTTTTGTCATCACATTCTTTTTTTTTCTTCTTTTTATTCGTCACTATTATCATCATCCAAAAGAACACACCCACACACACACACACACACAAATAGACCCTCCCCCCCTCACACACACACACAAACACCCTCCCCCTCACACACACACACACACACACACACTACGTCTCGCTCCGTCAAAGCCCTGTTTCCGTCAAGCCAGCCATCAGCGCGTCAAGATGTCAAGGTGTCAACTCCCACTTTCACTCTCTCTCGCTTTTTTGCAATGTTCTCCCTCTTGCACGTGTGTCAGACAGCATACGTGCCGGACATGCTCGGTTATACTCGGGTACGTTCCGCGTGTTGGAGCAGCTGTGGCGATTGCATGACGGCTGTGCATGTGTCGAGGCGTACGTGTTGAGGAGGTGAGAAAAGACAGAGAGGGAGAGAAGGAGAGGGAGAGAGCGAGGAGGAGAGCCAGGAGGAGAGAGGTGAGGGAGAGAGGGAGAGGGAGAAGGAGAGAGCGAGGAGGATAGGGAGAGAGTGAGGAGGAGAGAGGTGAGGGAGAGAGATAGAGAAGGAGAGGGAGAGAGCGAGGACGAGAGAGGTGAGGTAGAGAGAGAGGAGGATAGAGAGAGAGCGAGGAGGAAAGAGGTGAGGGAGAGAGAAAGAGAGAAGAATAGGGTGAGGAAGAGGGAGAGGAGGCGAGGGAGAGAAAGCGAAGGGGAGAGAGGGAAAAAAGGCGAGAGGGAAGGAGAGAGGTGAGGATGGGAAAAGAGGAGTGGATAGAAGGGGGAGGAGGAGGAGATAAAATAGAGAGAAACGGAGGAGATGGAGTGAGGGATGGGAGGGAGAAGGGCGAAGGTGAGAAGGGAGAAATGGATGGAAAGAGGAAGAAAGGTGAGAAGAAAAAGGAGATGAAGGAGGGAGAGAAGTTGGTGATGCAGTGAGGGAGAGAGTTAAAGGAGGGAAGGAAGGGAAGGAGGAAGAGGGTCAAGGGAGGGAAGGGAGGGAAGGAGGGAGAAAGTTAAAGGAGGGAAGGGAGGGAGAGAGATGAGGAGGGGTAGGGAGGGAGGAAGGTGAGAAAAGGAGAGGGAAGATAGAGAGAGAGAGAGAGAGGAAGGAAGGAGGGAGGAAGGGAGAAAGAGAAGGGGACGAGAGACGGAGAGTAGGATAGGGATGAGGGAGAGAAGGGTAAGAGATGGAGAGACTGAGACAAAGAGAGGGAAGGAGAAAGGAAGGAAGAAGATAGAGGAAGGGAAAAAAGAAAGAGGAATAAAGAGGGAGATGAGATGAAAGAGAGGGAAGGGAAAGAAAGGAGAGAAGAGAGATTGAAGTAAGTGATGGAGGAAGGAGATAAGGAGAAAGAAAAAAAGAAGAAGGAGAGTACGGAAAGAAGGAGAAAGCGGAATGAAAGAAAGTGAAAAGAGGGAAGAAAGATAAAAGAGGAAGCAGAAAGTCGGTCTTTTCTTACAAGAATTCATGAAACGAGAATGAAGATTTCAGAAGATTTCGAATAGAATTGAACGAAACCCAAAGTGACCTTTCTCTTTTCTCTTTCTCTTCTCCTTTTTTTCTCTTCTCTCTCGTTCTTTCTCTTCCGTCTGCCTGCCTGTCTCTTTTTTCTGCCTTTTTGCAGATGTCGTTTGTTTCTCTCTGTCTATATATCTACCTATATCGCTCTAGCTTTTTCTTTCTCTCTTTTTCTTTTTTTCTTCTTTACCCTCTCTGTTTCTCTCCCTCCCTCACTCTCTCTATATATATCTACGTATGTATATATATATATATATATACATATATATATATATATGTATGTGTGTGTGTGTGTGTGTGTGTGTGTGTGTGTATGTGTGTGTGTGTGTGTGTGTGTGTGTGTGTGTGTGTGTGTGTGTGTGTG
>BOPN01004602.1:80000-87500 GCA_017312705.2 Penaeus japonicus
AAAATAAGAGAAAAAAGAAAGAGAAACAGAGAAAGAGAGAGAAAAAAAAGAACAAAAC
This sequence comes from Penaeus japonicus, assembly GCA_017312705.2. Taxonomy (NCBI): domain Eukaryota; kingdom Metazoa; phylum Arthropoda; class Malacostraca; order Decapoda; family Penaeidae; genus Penaeus; species Penaeus japonicus. The sequence goes on from BOPN01004602.1 coordinate 80,059, forward strand.
CAAAAAAAATCTGCCTTGCACAGGAAAAAAAAGAGAAAAACTGTCCTCCATCCCACAAAAACACAGACGCATAATGAAGAGGAAACCCCGCAAAGGTTAGCTGAGGATAAAAACTCCGGGACAGCATGACGAACTTGCGGCGCCGAACGGACAGGGCGTGACGCGAACAAAAGACGGTCGACAAGCGCACGTGCGGCGACAGGAGGGGATAGGGGAGGAGGGGGGGGATTAGAGGGTAGGGGGGAAGTGGAGGGGAAAGGAGTTTGGGGGAGGGGAGGGGATGGGGAGGAAGGGTTAGGGGAGTGTCAGTGGGGGGGGGAGGAGGTGAGGTGAGGGGGAAGGGGGTGAGGGGAGGGGGGTACTATTAAGGACGCCAGCGACTCCCGACTTCCGACACTCTGGCGAACTTTACGTCCCTTTTTTTCCCCCCACGATGTCAAGAGAGAGCGTGCCGCGCCGGAACCCGTGATATTATCCACGGATGCGGACGGATGAATAAATGATGGATGAAGGAGGATGGACAAGATAAAGAGAGATACAAGAGAGCGCGCGCACGTGCTGTGGGTGTCATGGCGTCCGCGGGTCTCTACTTCCGCGATTCCTTTTTGCTCGCTCTGACTCCGCGCGGGATCATAAAGTTAATGCCACGGGCGTTAAGTATTATTAGCGATGGTATTACGCCTAATTTACGATCGGCGTTTACCTACACACGACCCAAAAGTGATACCGAAGTACGTGGCATGCGGCAGCCAATCACGGGGCGACAATTTTCGTAAATATGTAGGCCAGAGGTTGTTGTCGATGGAGATTTATCGCGAAAATGGAGATAGATTTGGCTTCGTGTCCAGCGGTCGTTTGTTGATGGTGCAACGTTGACCCTCGCAATGCGTTCGGCTCGTCTGAGGGATTGTGACAGGCAGACAAACTCACATATAGACAGTCAGACGGACGTGCAAACATACAAACATACATAAAAACTGATAGATAAAATAGATATTCAGACGTAACAGACTTATATACAGGACTACAAGCTTATAGACAGGCATACATAAGGGAATACAGACATATAACCAAAGAAATATGACGACATACATACGCACTAACAGACAAACAGCCGATGACCGACCGACTTATCGAAAAAACAAACATCAGATTCTCAAACTACATGCTAAATAAAAGAAGAAAAAAGTGAAAAAAAAGAATGAGAGAAGAGACAGTAGAAGGAATGCTAATTATGATCATAATAAATAACCAAAGATATAAACAGGAAAAAAAGATAATAAACTTAATTATTCCAATCTCGATCAAAGTGAATGAATAGAGAGAAATGAAGAATAATAAAGAGACAGAAAAGAAAGACATCCAATTGGTAAAATGATTGCAATAAAAAACAGTTAATGCATGAATAAAACAAGTAATAAAACTGAAGCTGAATAGAAGAATAAAAGACCATAAAAGAACAAAATTGAATAAAAGTATAAAAAAAAGTAATAAAGCGTATCAGTTTAGTGGCAGATGGAATTGATAAAAAAGGCGATACAGAAACATACAAAAGAGTAGTTAAACAGATCAAATTTTGATCACTAAGCTTGCTTCTCCCCTCACCTCTCTATCTGTCTGTCTGTTTTTTAGTGGATTTACCTTTGTCTGTCTGTTTGTTTCTGTATCTGTCTGTCTGTCTGTCGGTCTCTCTCTATCTCTCTCTCTCTTTATATATATATATATATATATATATATATATATATATATATATATATATATATATATATATATATACATATATATATATATATATATATATATATATATATATATACATATATATATATATATATATATATATATATATATATATATATATATATATATATATATATATATATATATATATATATATACAGTATATATCTATCTATCTATCTATCTATCTATCTATCTATCTATCTATCTATCTATCTCTATCTATCTATCTATCTATCTATCTATCTATCTATCTATATATATATATATATATATATATATATATTTGTGTGTGTGTGTGTCTGTGTGTGTATGTGCGTGCGTGTGTGTGTGTGTGTTTACATACAATTCTGCATATCTGTCCATCTCTACCTCTACCTCCCACCCCCACCCCCTCCCTCTCCCGCCGGACACCTCTGTAATGGCGGTTCAATTGACGTGTTTAGTGCCGTCAGGAGTCCATGGACGCCAGTTGACCCTCACTCGTTTTTTATGTTTGGCGAACCTTCCCTCTTTCCTCTCGCTCGCTCTTTATCTCGTTCTCCCCTCTCCCCTACGCTTCCTACCCCTCTTCTCCCCTCTCCCTTCCCCTTCCTCTACCCTTCCCACTTACCCCTCTACGTTATAACCCCCCCCCCTCTTCTCTCGCCTCAACATTTCCTCTTTTTCCTCTTTCGTTCTTCTTTCTCTCTCAACCCTCTCTTTTCTTCCCTACATATAACCTGTCCCCTTTCACTCCATCTCCTCCTCCTCCTCCTCCTTTTTCCTTTTCCCTCCACTTCCTCTCCTCCTCCACCTCTTTCTTCTCCCCTCCCTCTCCTCCTGCGCCCCTGCCTCTCCTCCTTCGCCTCTTTCCCTTCCCTCTCCTCTCCTCCTCCCCTTTCCTCTCCCTCCGTCCTCCCCTCCTCCCCTTTCCTCTCCCTCCTCCCTCCTCCTCCTCCTCCTCATCCCCCCTGTCCCTCACACACGACCGGAAGTAACCGGAAGTCCGTTGGTGAGTCTGATGCAATGTTGCGGGCTCGGGCAGGTGGGCGCCGCTCGGCCTGTCAGTTGTACGTAAGGAGGGAGTGGGCGTAGAGGGAAGGAAGAAAGATAGATAGAGGGAGGGAAGGAAAATAAGATAGAAAGAGGTAAAGTAGGGGAGGAAAAGACGAGGAAATAACTGTGTATCATTGATAAATGAGTTATGGTTCATCTTTGTATTAGGTGCAAAAGTTTTGATTCTTGTTCTTGTTAAAAAAAATCAAATTTACTTAAGTCTTCCCTACCTCGTTCGCCATCTTTCGCGGTTGGGATACCTGCTCTCTCTGTCTCTCCTTGTATTTTTGTATTTTGTTCTGTGTCTGTCTATATGTGTTTCGTAGTGTCTGTAGGTATGCCTATCTATCTGTTTGTCTGTGTGTGTGTATTTTTTGTCTCTCTCTTTCTCTCTCTCTCTCTCTCTCTCTCTCTCTCTCTCTCTCTCTCTCTCTCTCTCTCTCTCTCTCTCTCTCTCTCCCGTGACCAGGTAAAGCACCTATCGCGGCCAATCTCCATCCCCTTATCCCTCACCCCCCTTTACACTTCTAATCGCCCCCACCCCTACCCCCATCCATCCCTCCCTTCCCCAAATCCCCCCCCCCCTCTCTTACCCCCTAGCCCTCCCTCTAAAGCTTCCCCCGCTTGCCCCCTTCCCCCCCTCCCCTCCCCCTAAAACTCCCCCCTCGATCACCCGCTTTCCCCCCTTCCCCTACCCGTCCCCTCATCCCCTCCCTCTAAGACTCCCCCCTCGCTCACCCCCCTTTCACCCCCCTCCCCTTCCCCCTACCCCCCGCCCCCATCGCCCCCCCACCTGCCACCCGTAAAGCGCCGCGTCGCCAGCGTCGCCAGGTGCGTCCGAGCCGCTACACACAATCGATGTCGGTGATTGTCTGCCTTGATTGTGTAGCTGATTACGTCCTGATTACCCCCGTGATTCACCCGCGGCGGGCAGGTGACGAGCCCAACGGATTTCGGTCACGGAGGGGGGGGGGACACGCCGATCGGCTCGCTCGCGCGCTTGCTCGTTCGCTCGCTCGCTTGCGGGGGTGGGGGGCGAGTGGGGAAAGAGGGGAAAGGTGGGGTGGGAGGGGGGAAGGAGGGGTGGGGTGGGATGATGGGGTGGTTGGGGAGGTGTAGGAGGGTGAGGTTGGGGTAGAGGGGAAGGATGGGGGTGGGGTGGGAGGGGTAGAGATGGGGGAGGGATGAAGGGACAGGATGAAGTTAAGGGGGACCATTTGGCGGGGGGGGGGGGGAAGGGGGGGCTCAAAGGAGAGGAGGTGGGGGGAGGGGGGAGATCAGGTGTGGCTTAAAAGGGGGGGGCATCGAGTGCAGGGGAAGGGGATAGGGGGGGAGTAGTTGGTGAAGGGTGGTGGGGGGGGGCTGGGGGATGACGATAGGGTGAAGAGGAGGGAGGAACAGGAGGAGGTGAGTGAGTGAGTGAGCTGATGAGTGAGTGAGGGACGGGGATGGAAGAGAAAGAAGATCTATCTCCTTTTCCCTACTTTATGAAGGATGAATAATCATAAGTAGAGATAGATAAAAAATACGTGTAAAATAGATATATAGACATATAGATTGACAAAGAAGACAGAAAGATAGATAAATAGACATTGGCGGATAGACATATAGATAAACATACAGACTAATAGATAATCAGATAACCAATTAAATATAGACAAACAGATAGCCAAACAAATAAACAATTAAGCAACCGAACAAACAAACAAAAAGACAAATTAAACAGAAAAACAGACAGATAGATACTGAGGGGAAGGTTAAAGAGAAAAGTCAAAAGAGAGCAAGAGATGATAGATAGAACGATGTGAGGGGAAATAGATAAAAAAGGATAATTATTTGAAGTACAAGAAGCATTACAAAGATTGGATAATTATGCGACTATTATTTAAAAAAAGAGCAACAAAGTTAATTCAGTAATAATCATAAACGTGTAACGAGAATTTTCGGTCACAATGTAAACATGTTACTTCAGATTTAATCATGAAATTATCATTAGAAGATAATAAATGGTAATTAGATAAGTGTGGTAATGATATAACAACATAAACACACTTAAAGCAAACACAGACAACAATGAGAGAGAGATAGATAGATAGATAGATAGAGAGAGAGAGAGAAAAAAAAAGAGAGAGAGAGAGAGAGAGAGAGAGAGAGAGAGAGAGAGAGAGAGAGAGAGAGAGAGAGAGAGGGTGGGGAAGAGAAAGGGGGAAGTGGTGGGGATGGATAAATGGGGAAGGGGCTGAGAAGGGGAAGAGGGAAGGGGAGTAATAAAAAGGAAGGAAAGGGGGAGAGAGGGAGAGAGAGAAAGAGAGAGTGAGAGAAAGAGAGGAAGAGAGAAAGAGAGAGAGAGAGAGAGAGAGGGAGAGAGAGAGAGACAGAGAGAGAGAGAGAGATTGAGAGAGAGAAAGAAAGAGAGAGAGAGAGAGAAAGAGAGAAAAAGAAAGAAAGAGAGAGAGAGCGAGAGAAAGAGAACGAGAGAATGACCACCCCACAACCCCACACACGATGACCGCACCGTGTTAGGGTCACTCCAGGGTGTTCTAAGGTTAGAAAGGTGATCGGTCACGGTGTGGTGTTCTGTGATTACAAAGAGTGTGGTGCGTCGAGGTATTGTGGCCATATGGTGTGGCTTAGTGACCAATACGGCACTGGGATTTCATGTGTGGAGTTACACAGATCAGAGGTGAACATTTTTGACGAATACAAAAAGGGAATGTTTTGGTAAGAGGAGTTAGGAGGAGGGGGGGGGGGGGTTAAAACTTTTTTTTGGGAGGGTGGGGGGAGTTATGTGCAAATGTACTAGGATTAGTTTATATCAATGTGTTGGGATCGTTACATCTAATACATTTAATACCTCTAATAGGATCGGCATTTAATTATGTTTTTGTTATGGTTTAGTGTATTTCTTTGCCTGTCTCCTTTCCTCCTTCTATCTCCTTTTCTCCCTTTCTTTCTCTATCTCCCTTTCTCCTTCTATCTCCCTTCTCCCTCTATCTCCCTTTCTCTCTCTGCCTCTATTTCTCCCTCTCTCTTTTTATTTCTCTCTCTTTCTTTTTCTGTCTCTTTCTCTCCCTCTCTCTGTGTCTCTTCTATCCTCTCTCTCTCTGGCTCCCTCTCCCTCCTTCCCTCCCCCCCTCTCTCTCTCTCTCTCTCGTCCCCCTCCTCCACCCCTTTCTCTCTGCGCATGGGTGTGTGTGTGAACATATGTGAAACTGTTATCCTTTCTATTCACACATTTTGTATGTAACTTTGCAAAATAGAAATGAATTTGTAAAACTACGAATACTCACAATAAAGATGAATATAAAAGATATCCTGTCATAAATGAATAAAGAAAAAAACATGCCACTGACCCATATAGGATGAAAAAAAAGGAAAAGCTATATTCACCCTTTTATCTTTTATCCCCCCCCCCTCTAAATAAATTCTTGATCCCAAGTGGATTCCTTTCAATCGGATTCGATACCATATGATATCGAATCCCCTATTCTCCCTTTTGTTATGATCATTACCATTATACATCGTGTTCATACCATTGTTAATAAAACCTATTTGTCGACTATGCTCGTGACTCGGACTACAACAACAAAAAAAAAGGAGTTATTCCCTTTCAAATAGCGTGATCTCGAGGAAAATACATTGTATAGTGGGCTTGTAAATGGCCATTGATTATTTCAAAGTGATTTTCCAAGCGAGCGAACCGCCATACCCTCGTGTCGACTGCGGGGAGGAAATTGTGCTAGCGAAATGCTAAATTTAGCGGAACTCGCTACACTCGGCGCTTAAAAGAATACAAATTGGGTTTTCATCGGGTTTTGCAATGGAGGATGTAAATAAGAGAGTGGTTTGGCTTGATTAAGGAAGGGTCTTACTTGCGAGTGGCTTCCTCGGCGAGAGAGAAAGAGGGGGAGGAGAGGGAATACACGGAGATAAAAAGAAAGAGTTGAAAAGGCATGATGGAGGAGGTTAAGAGAGATTTAGATATTTGGATTGACAGATAAGGAAGGATAAAGAGACGGATTGTGGTGGAATATGGAAAGAGAGAGGGAGGAAGAGAAAGAAAGAAGGAGAGGGTGAGAGACAGAAAGCTTGAAAGATAGAGTTAGTTAGATAGATAGAGAGATAGAGGGATAGAGTTATATATATATATAACGACACACACACACACACACACACACACACACACACACACACACACACACACACACACATATATATATATATATATATATATATATATATATATATATATATATAAAGAGAGAGAGAGAGAGAGTAATAAATATCCAGAGGGAAACGCAGTGTAGATGTTCCCACCGTAACGCTATCTGCTTGGCTGAAGATATGGGAACACATCCCTCCGTATTGTTCCTGCATGACCACAAGACATAAACATAAATATATGTGTTTTTTATGATTTCGACAATAAAAGGGTTCAATGCAGACAGGAAGTGAGGGACATGTGTATGTATGCACATATGCACGCTTGTGTTGAGGTGCTTGCGTAGGTATACGCACGCATGTATACACTCAGACTCACACACACATACACAAACACGCCGACTTACGTAGTGTCACAAACACACACACACACACACACACGAAACACACACATGTACCCAACCACACACACACACACACACACGAAACACACACACACATAC
>BOPN01004602.1:95000-97500 GCA_017312705.2 Penaeus japonicus
TTTTTGATGCTGATGGGGGTGAGGGATGGGGTGGAGGATGGGGTGGGATGGGGTGAGGGATGGGGTGAGGGATGAGGAAGCGGGTCCTGTTGCCTCTAATATTTTGATTCAGAGTTGACTGATCTTTGATTTTTCTTTCCTCTTTTTGATGCTGATGGGGGTGAGGGATGGGGTGGAGGGATGGGGTAAGGGATGGGGTGGGATGGGGTGAGGGAAGAGGAAGCGGGTCTTGTTGCCTCTAATATTTTGATTCAGAGTTGACTGATCTTTGATTTTTCTTTCCTTTTTTATTTTGATGCTGATGGGGGTGAGGGATGGGGTGGAGGATGGGGTGGGATGGGGTGAGGGATGGGGTGGAGGATGGGGTGGGATGGGGTGAGGGATGGGGTGAGGGATGGGGTGGAGGATGGGGTGAGGGTTGGGGTGGGATGGGGTGAGGGATGGGGTGAGGGATGGGGTGAGGGATGGGGTGGAGGATGGGGTGAGGGATGGGGTGGAGGATGGGGTGAGGGATGGGGTGGAGGATGGGGTGGGATGGGGTGAGGGATAGGGTGGAGGATGGGGTTGCGTGGGGTGTAGGATGGGGTGAGGGATGGGGTGAGGGATGGGGTGGAGGATGGGGTGAGGGATGGGGTGAGGATGGGGTGGGATGGGGTGGAGGATGGGGTGGGATGGGGTGAGGGATGGGGTGGGATGGGGTGAGGGATGGGGTGGGATGGGGTGGGATGGGATAGGATGGGGTAGGATGGAGGAGGAAGTGAAATGATTTTGTTTTCTCTTTGATAATTATCATTACCATTATCATCACTTTTATCATAATTGTTTTTTGACATTACTGTAATATCATCATTACTATTATCGATATTATTCTTATTAGTATCATCATCATTATCATCTTGATCATTACCATTATCATCATCTTTTTTATCATTGTCATTATAATAATTATGATAATTGTGTTAATAACACCAGTAATGATGATAATGATTATGATAATGATAAAAATAATAACGATGACAGTAACGATAATACTACTACTACTAATAATAATCTTAATGATGATAATGATAACAATAATAATAATATTGATAATAATGTTTAGTATTATTATCATTATCATTACTATTGATATTGTTTGTTGTTGCTTTTGTTAATATTACTATTATCACAATTAATTATTATCAATATCATCGTCATCATCTCTACAATCATTATATTTATTATGATAATTAAAATCGTGATAATTTCTTGCTAAGGTGAAGAATTAAAAATGATGCAAAGGAAGGAAGAAGGGCAAAGAGAAGAAACGTGATAAGGAAGACAAAAAAAGTAGGAAAAGAGGTGGAGGAAGAGGAAGAGGGAGAGGAGGAGGAGGATAGGAGGAAAGGAAGAGAAGGAGTAAGGGGAGGAGAAAATGAGGAAAGGAGGGCGGAAGAGGAAGAGGAAGAGGGATAGGAGGAGGAAAGGAGAGAAAGGGTGAAGAAGAGGGAGAGGAGGAGGAGAAAAGGAGGTTAGAAGAAAATGAAGAAAATAGGAAAGGAGGAGGAAGAAGAAGTGGAGGGAAAGGAAGTGGAGGAGGAAGAGAGGGAAGAGGAAGGAGAGGAGGAAGAAGACGGAGGAGGAAACAAGAGGAAAAGATGAGATGAGAAAAAGAAGAGGAAAGGGAAAGAGGTCACGTCAATGATATCTCTAGATACTAACGCTTAATCAACAAAAGCAATAACGTTAAAACCACGACTAACAACATAACAATGCAAGTAACGCCAATGATGATAACGCGAAACCACTATACAGCGTCAACAGCCATCGTAACCACACAACCAAAGAGAAAAAACAGAGACAATAGCAACAAAAACAAATCAACATCAACAACACCATCACTTCTGAAGACAACAACAACAACAAAAACACCAGCACCGCCAAAGACAACAACAAAAACATCTAAAATTACCCACCATCAAGTCCGGGTAATTTTATCATGAAATGTACATCGATATCAGTCTTCTATTATCTCTTGTGACCTTATTTATCTCCCGTACAGGTGCCATTAAGGTCGTGTCGAACCTGGTAAATAGGTCACGATTAATTTGATTGGAAAAGATGCGATCCCTGCGTCAGCCATTTTGTCTCGTGAATTGGTAACGAGGTTGGTGTTTTTGGGTTAAAAAGACTCGTTTTGGGTGCCTATAAAGAGTCATTTCGGGTTGTTAAAGACCGAAATTAGGTCGCTAATGGCGGGAGTTCGTTGCGTTTGGCGGAGGAAGAACGGGGAGAATCCAATCCGGTTTCGAATGATGGTGTTTTGTCACCATAAGCGACTTGATCGTGTGTATAAGCGATTCATAGATTCGAGACGATGCGCATATCTATCGAAAGAGAAAGAAAAAAGAGAGAAATAAATAGAGAGAAAACACACACATAAAACAGAAGAGCAAAAGGCTACCTATTGTGTATTTGATACCCCGAAATAAAGGGAAATCTGATTATCATAAAACAGGAT
>BOPN01004602.1:105000-107500 GCA_017312705.2 Penaeus japonicus
CTCATAAAAGGGAATGAAAAAAGATATTTTCGAATCTGCCGCTCGGTCATGCTTTGGTATGGAATATCTATCTATCTATCTTTGTATCTCTGTATTTGAGGGAGGAGAGAGAGGGAATGGGTGAGTGAGAGAGAGAGAGAGAGAGAGAGAGAGAGAGAGAGAGAGAGAGAGAGAGAGAGAGAGAGAGAGAGAGAGAGAGAGAGAGAGAGAGAGGGGGAGAGAGAGAGAGAGGAGGAAAGAGAGAGAGAGAGAGAGAGTGAGAGTGAGAGAGAGAGAAAGAGAGAGAGAGAGATAGATAGATAGATAGATAGAGAGATAGAGAGAGAGAGAGAGAGAGAGAGAGAGAGAGAGAGAGAGAGAGAGAGAGAAGGAAAGAAAGAGAGAGACAGAGAAGGGAAGAGAAGGAGAAAGAGATAGAGGTAGAGATAGATAGATAGATAGAGAGAGAGAGAGAGAAAGGGAAAGAAAAAATGAGAGAAGGAAAGAGAGAGAGAGAGATGCATATAGAAATACAGACAGACAGAGACATCTAAATCGATTTAGGTAAGATATACACAGACACTAGATAGACACTTGCATGACTTCCTGTTATTCCTCTTTGCTTGTCTTTTTTTTAACATTTATTTTGTCTTCCTTTTATGCTTTACCCTATTTCCTTTCTTTCATCCTCCCCTTTCTTTTTTTTTCAAATTCTCTTCCTTCTTTCAATCCCTTTAATCGAGTCCATTACCGCTGTAAAAAAGAAAAGAAAAGAAAAAAATAGACGAAGAAAATATAATGTTAATTTACATTCAACATGGCACTCTGTCATCCACTCAGGGTGAAGAAAAACCTATCCCTCACATCCAGCTTAATACCCTCTCGTGCTTTAGGGTCGTAAGTCCTCCAGATAATGACAGGATCTTCGACTTTATATCATATATCTGTCGCCTCCCGTTAGCACGCTTCTTGCCCCACCGCGGACTGCATGTAGAAGAGCTAATAGAATATTTGATATGATTTCCTCGACGCTTTATCTGGCGAAGAGGGGAAAGGAAGGGGGATAAGAGAGAGAGGGGAAGAAAGAGGGGAAAGGAAGGGGATAGGAGAGAGAGGGAAAGGAAGGGGGATAAGAGAGAGACGGGAAGGAAGAGGGGAAAGGAAGGAGGATAAGAGGGAGAGGGGAAGGAAGAGGGAAGGGGAAGGGGGATAGGAGAGAGAAGGAAAGGAAGAGGGATAGGAGATAAAGGGAAAGGGGAAAGGAATATAAAGGGGAAAGGAAGGGGGATAGGAGAGATAGGGGAAGGAAAATGGATACGAAAGGGGATAGGAGAGAGAAAAGAAGAGGGGAAAGGAAGGGGGATAGGAGAGAAAGGGGAAGGAAGGGGGATAGGGGAGAGATAGGGGAAGGAAAATGGATACGAAAGGGGATAGGAGAGAGTGGGGAAGGAAGAGGGATAGGGAAGGGGGATATGAGAGAGAGGGGAAGGAAGAGTGGGAAGGGGAAGGGGATAGGAGAGAGAGGAAAAGGAAGGGAAGGGGGATAGGAGAGAGAGGGAAAGGTAAAGGGGAAAGGAAGGGGGATAGGAGAGAGAGGGGAAGGAAGAGGGGAAAGGAAGGGGATAGGAGAGTGAGGGGAAGGAAGAGGGGAAAGGAAGGGGATAGGAGAGAGAGGGAAGGAAGAGGGGAAAGGAAGGGGTATAGGAGAGAGACGGGAAGGAAGTGGGGAAAGGAAGGGGAAGGGAGAGACGGGAAGGAAGAGGGGAAAGGAAGGGGGATAGGAGAGAGAAGGAAAGGAAGAGGGATAGGGGATAAAGGGAAAGGGGAAAGGAATATAGAGGGGAAAGGAAGGGGGATAGGAGAGAGAGGGGAAGGAAGGGAAAAGAAGAGGGATAGGAGAGAGAGGGAAAGGAAGAGGGGAAAGGAAGGGGAGATAGAGAATGAGGGAAGGAAGAGGAGAAAGGAAGGGGGTAGGAGAGAGAGGGGAAGGAAGAGGGGAAAGAAGGAAGAGGAGAATGAGGGGAAGGAAGAGGAGAAAGGAAGGGGGGTAGGAGAGAGAGGGGAAGGAAGAGGGGAAAGTAAGGGAGATAGGAGAATGAGGGGAAGGAAGAGGAGAAAGGAAGGGGGGTAGGAGAGAGAGGGGAAGGAAGAGGGGAAAGTAAGGGAGATAGGAGAATGAGGGGAAGGAAGAGGGAAGGGAAGGGGGATAGGAGAGAGAGAGAAAGGAAGAGGGGATAGGAAGGGGGATAGGAGAGAGAGGGAAAGGAGGGGGGAAGGGAAGGGGGATAGGAGAGAGTGGGAAAGGAAGAGGGGAAAGGGAGGGGATAGGAGAGAGACGGGAAGGAAGAGGGGAAAGGAAGGGGATATGAGAGAGAGGGAAGGGAAGAGGGGAAAGGAAGGGAGATAGGAGAGAGTGGAGGGAAGAGGGAAGGGAAGGGGGATAGGAGTGAGAGGGAAAGGAAGAGGGAATGAAAGGAGGATAGAAGAAAGAGGGGAAAGAAAAGGGATACGAAGGGGGGGT
>BOPN01004602.1:112500-115322 GCA_017312705.2 Penaeus japonicus
TAATTTATCTCTACCTCGCTTTCTCTCTTTCTTTCTCTCTCTCTCTCTCTCTTTCCCTCTCCCTATCCCCCCTCTCTTTCTCTCTTCTTCTATCCATTTCTCTCTTCCTCGCTTCCTCAATTCATATCTCTCTCTCTCTATCCATCTCTCTCTCTCTCTCTCTGTCTGTCTCTCTCTCTCACTTTCTCTATCTCTCTCTCTCTCTCTCTCTCTCTCTCTCTCTCTCTCTCTCTCTCTCTCTCTCTCTCTCTCTCTCTCTCTCTCTCTCTCTCTCTCTCTCTCTCTCTCCCTTCTCGTTTTCATGATCAGTGCATTTCCTCTCTGAATTCATCTGAAAGCTTCACAAAAAATAACATACGAGTACACTCAGACTCCCAATAAATCATATATACAAAAAATAACGAATCTCATTAACCAACAAAGCCTCGGGCATTGGGGTCCCCCTGGGGTCATCCCTGGGGTCCCTCCCTGGGGGTCCTTTGCTCATTAAACACGGAATCACTAATGAGTTGAAATTAGTTTTACCGACTCGAATCTCGCGCGCTTCTGTCATCCTCGCCCTCACTATTTCCGGTCGGTGTTCTTGATTTCGATGTTTTTGTCGTTGTTTTTTTGAGGTATGATGTCGTGAATGAAATGATGATCGAGGTGGAATTTCCCTTTTATAATCCAGCTTTTGTTTATGATGTATTTTTTTCCCCTCGGATAGCCGCAGGTGGTGTCACGACAGCTGACCAGCAGCGCGCTAACAACACCCTGATTTATGGCAGATTATCTCATCGGCGGTGACACTCGGCGAGCGCGCATGCTCTTCGTCGAATTATGAAATAAGGGAAGGCATTTTTCCACACTCTATTTTGTTATCATAACTCAAAGAGGAAATAAATAAAGAGATGAGAAAAAGAAAAAAGGAAATGGATAATAACGATAAGGAAATAATGACGAAAGACCATGACGGCGGCCATATATATATATTTTTTTTTAGTATGTCGACTTTAACTTATCTTTTAAGACGTCACACCGCATTTTCTCGTCGCCAAATCTTCATATATATCTATCTAAAGAAAAGCTTTCTCAAGTAATCTCCCCAACTTTAGGGAGGCCGAGGGGAAAGGGAAGGGGAAGGGGGAGAGGGGAGAGTCTGAAAGAAGTGGGGAGGAAAGAGGAAGGAGGAAGAGGAAGAAATGGAGGAAGAAAGTATAAGGGGGGTAGGGATGAGAATGGGCAAGAGAAGGGGAAAAAGGAGGAAATGAGGAGGGCAAGAAGAGGAAGGAAAGGAAAAGAAAAGGAGGAGAAGAACAGTAGAAGAAGGGGAAAGAAGAGAAGAGAAAATGAAATTGAAAATGGGGAGAAGGGAAGGGAAAGTGAGGGTAACGAAAATGAAGAGAAGGGGGAAAATGGGAAAGAAGAAGATGGAACGAAACAGAAAAGAGGGATAAAAGAGAGGGGACGAGGAGTAGGGAAGGAGAAAAGGAGACACAAGTAGGAAGATAGAAATATGAAAACGAAATGGAAAAGCGAAAAACGAAGGAAACGGAAGAAGTCAAAGAAGGAAAATTGAAAGGGATAGAAAGAAGTGAAGAAAATGTGAGGGGAAATGGAGGAATTGTCGCCTCATTCGCACGACAATTCCCCTCCGCGATCCGATGATTCTTCTAAACACGACAATCTCAGCAAATCCTTCCCCCCCCCCTCCCTCCCCCCTTTCCCTTTCCCCACCCTCCCCCCTTTCCCTCTCCCCCCTCCCCCCTTCTCCTCTTCCCCTTCCCTCCTTCCCTTCTCTCCACTCTCACACCTTCCCCTTTCTCGCTCCCTCTTCCCCTCCCCCCCCTTTCCTTCTCCCCTCCCTACCCCCTTCCCTTCCCTCTCCCCACCCTCACCCCTTCCCCTCTCCCTCCCTCCCTTACCCCATCCCCCCTCCCTCCCTCCCTCACCCCTTCCCCTCTCCCCTCCCTCACCCCATCCCCTCTCCTTCCCTCACCCCTTCCCCTCTCCCTCCTTCCCCTCTAAAAAGGGGAAGAAATCGGGTTACATTCAGCAATGACCTAATCTTTTATCCTGGGGGAGGGGGAAGGGCAGTGGGAGGGGAGGGGTCATCACATCATTATTCTTCCTCTTTGTCTCTTTCTTTCCCCTCTTTCCTTATCCTTTTTCTTCCCCTTTACCCTTTTCTTTCACTCTCCTTCATTTCATTTTCCTCCACTTTCTCTTCCATCTTCGTACTTTTCTCCCTCTCTTACACTCAATTTCTCTCTCATTTCTCTTTCCCTTTCCTTCTTTTCCTCTCTATTTTCCTCCCTCATCCATTCCCTTTTTTTCTCTTCTCTCCCTCACTACCTCCTTAGTCTTTTTCTTCCCTCATTATCACCCTTTCTCCCTCCCTCGCTCTTCCTTTCTCTCCTCCTCTTCTCTCCCTCATTTCTTTCTCCTCCCTCACTCTCACCCTTCCTCTTCTTTCTCCTCCGTCCTCTTTTACCCCTCCTTCACCCTCTCTGTCTTCTCTATCTCACCCTCTCCCTCTTCTCTCCATTGTGCTCTCCCTCCTTCCTCACTCACCCTCTCCCTCTTCTCTCTCTCTTTTCTCCCTCTTCTTTCAATTGTGCTCTCCCTCTTTCCTCTCTCACCCTCTCCCTTTTCTCTCTCTCTTTTCTCCCTTTTCTCTCCATTGTGCTCTCCCTCTTTCCTCTCTCACCCTCTCCCTCTTCTCCCTCACCACCTCCTTCCTTCTTCTTCTCCCTCCCTATACTTTCCCTCACCCTCTTCCTCCCTCACCTCCTCCCTCCCTCTTCATGCCTTCCCGACTCCCTCCTCTCTCCCTCACC
>BOPN01004603.1:0-7500 GCA_017312705.2 Penaeus japonicus
GATGATAATAATAATAATGACAATGATAATGATAATAATAATAATAATGATGATGATAATGATAATAATAATAATAATAATAACAATAATAATAATAATAATAATAATAATGATAATAATAATAATAATGATAATGATAATAACAATGATAATGATAATAATAATAATAATGACGATGATAATGATAATAATAACAATAATAATAATAATAATAGTAATAATGATAATAATAATAACAATGATAATGATAATAATAATAATGATAATAATAATAATAATAATAACAATAATAATGAATATAATAATAATAAATAACAATAAAAATAATAATAGCAATAATGATAATAATAATAATAATAATAATAATAATAATAATAATAATAATAATAATAATAACATTAGCAATAATAATGATGATAATAATGATAACGATAATGATCATAATAATAATGATAATAAAAATAATAATTATTATAATAATAATAATAACAATAATAATAATCATAACAATAATGGTAATAACAATAATAATAACAATTATAATAATAATGATAACGATGATGATCATGATAATAATGATAATATCATTAATAATAATAATAATAATGATAATAATAATAATAATAATAATAATAATAATAATAATAATAATAATAATAATAATAATAATGATAACAATAATGATGATAATAATAGTAATAATAATAATAATAATAATAGTAATAATAATAACGATAATAATAATAATAATAACAATAATAAAAATAATAATGATAATGATAATGAAAATGTTAATAATAATAAGGATAATAACAATAATAATATCAATAATGATAACGGTAATAATAATAATGATAAAAATAATAATAATAATGATAAAAATAATAATAATAATAATGATGATGATAATAATGATAATAATGGAAATGATAATGATTATTATGATATGATAATGATATTAATAATAATAATGATAATAATAATAATAGTAATAATGATTATGATGAAAATAATGATAATAATGGAAATGATAATGATATTAATAATAATAATGATAATAATAATAATGATAATAATAATAATAATAATATTGATAATAAAATTATAATGATTATAATATTAATGATAATATCAACAATGATAATGATGATTATTATACTAATTTTAGTAATAATTTAATGGTAATGATGATACATATAATAATAATGATAACGATAATAACAATGAGGATCATCATAATAACAATGATGAAAATAATAAAGAATTTAATAATAATTATAATGATAATAATAGTAGCAATAACAATAATGATAATAATATTAATAATAGTAATAATAATAATAATAATAATAATAATAATAATAATAATAATAATAATAATAATAATAATAATAATAATAATAATAATGATAATAATAATGATAATAATAATGACGATAATAATAATAATAATAATAATAATAATAATAATAATAATAATAATAATAATAATAATAATAATAATAATAATAATAATAACAATAATTAAAAAATAATAATAATAACAATAATAATAATAATAATAACAATAATAATAATAATAACAATAAGATAATAATAATAATAATAATAATAATAACAATAATGATAATAATAATGATAATAACAAAAACAAAAATAAAACTAATAATAGTAATTACAATAACAGCAATTATAACAGCAGCAAAATGATGATATCAATAATAACAATAAACAATAATAGTAATGACAATAACAATGATGATAATGACAATAATAAAAACAATTGCAATAATATCGATATCATCATCATAGTAATAGAAATAATATAAAAGATGTCAACAATGATAATCTAGACTTTGATAGTAATGATAATAATAATGATGATAATAATAATAATGAGGATGATGAAAATGATAATATAAACAATAAAAAATATCATAATAATTACAATAATGATAATAATGATAATGATGATGATGAAAATAATAATATAAACAATAAACAATTATCATAAAAGTTACGATATTGATAATAATGTAATAATGATAAAATATATCATCATCATCTTAATGATCACAGTCATTATCATTATGACTATTACCATCATAATAACCGTGACCAACATATGTATCATGTTTACATGAACAGTAAAGTCATAAACAAATATAATTCTACCATAATCACTATTATCTTCTCTGTCACACATCACTATTACGTTTAATAAAATATTCTTCATCACTATATAACCGTTATCAATCTCATGCAACGAAAGCAACATCTTCCGCATAACCACCACTGCTACCTGCATCACCATCAATATCATCCCTATCACCATTACTCACATCACTATCACCATCACAGCCACATCGCCATCACAATATCATCCCTATCACCATTTCTCACATCACTATCACCATCACAGCCACATCGCCAACACAATACCATCCCCATCACCATCATCATCACAGCCACGTCGCCATCACAATATCATCCCTATCACCATTACTCACATCACTATCACCATCACAGCCACATCGCCATCACAATATCATCCCCATCACCATTACTCACATCACCATCATCATCACAGCCACATCGCCATCACAACATCATCCCCATCACCATTACTCACATCACCATCATCATCACAGCCACATCGCCATCACAACATCATCCCTATCACCATTTCTCACATCACCATCATCACCACAGCCACATCACAATACCATCCCTATCACCATTACTCACATCACCATCATCACCACAACCACATCACCATCACCAGCCACCATTTTTTTTTTCCTGGTACTCCAATATGCCAATCTGTTCACGTCTCATACACACGCAAAAGATATGATTTATCTGTAATTTGTCTCTCGTCGCATCTGGCCGTCCGGAATGTAAACAATCTGATCGGAATGCAGACTCAGTGAGTTTTTTTTTTTTTTTTTCTTTTCTTTTCTTTTTCTTCTTTTTCTTTGCGAAAAAACATGAAAATATTGTTTCGTTCTTTGGGAGGGAGTGGGTGGAGGTGGAGGTGGAGGTTCCTGGAGGTGGGAAACCCCAAGCTGTAAAAGAGGTTTGAAAGAAAGAGGAAGAGGGTTGAGAAGGGGGAGAAAATGGAGCATCGTATTGCGCAAGAATATATTTTGTGTTTGTTTGATATTTAGGAATGATGTAAAACGATTTTGCATTGTAATCTAGAGCAATATATATGTATATTTTAATATTGGAAATTTGCTTTCCGCTTTTAGAAATGAGAGACCTAAGATTCAAAATGAAACGAAATCAAAACGGGATATTTGAAAATACCGATACATATCGAAGCCGTGGACAAACGCATTCGGATAAATCACCAACAAACACAAGGTCATAATAAACGCAACCTTCCTATTCTTAAAATAATGGAAAGACGTATATATGAACGAATTAATAAATACTTTCATATATATGTATATATCTATATATGTATATATATATATATATATATATATATGTATATATATATATATATATATATATATATATATATATATATATATATATATATGTATATATATACATATATATATATATATATATATATATATATATATATATATATATATATATATGTATATATATATATATATATATATATATATATATATATATATATATATATATATATATATATATATATATATATATATATATATATGTATATATATATATATATATATATATATATATATATATATATATATACATATACATATATATGTATGTATGTATATATATATATATATATATATATATATATATATATATATATATATATATATATATATATATATATATATATATAACAACATCGACCTTGGCATCCAAGGGAAAAATAGAGCATTAAAAAACATAAAATTGAATAAGAATATATAGACGAAAAGAAAATACATAGACACATAGAAATACACGAATACACAAACGCAAAGAATAGCTACACAAAACAGCTAAACCAACACAGAAAAAAACCCACTAAACCAGAAAAAAATAATACATATATATAAAACCAACGACGAAAAAGATACACGCCATTCCCCTCATGAAATATATATATGCGTGTTATAGCCACATATCTGTGAAATAATGGAAAACAGTCCATGCGTATCTTATAATGTTAACTCAACCGGGAATTAACGTGGCCTTTGCCGCTACTTAGAGCACAAATAGCCTGGTATTTTGTGAGTCAAAGTCGCCGTCGTAATGTGGTACTTTGTGTGAATGCGGGGATGAGGGAAAATGCGATGAGAAAAGGATGAGAGAAGGAGGGAGTAGGAGGGGAGAGAGAATGAGGGAGTAGGAGGGGAGAGAGAAAGAGGGAGTGGGACGGGAGAGAGAAAGAGAGAGTGGGAGGAGAGAGAGAAAGAGGGAGAGGAGGGGAGAGAGAAAGAGGGAGTGGGAGGGGAGAGAGAAAGAGGGAGTAGGAGGGGAGAGAGAAAGAGAGAGTGGGAGGGGAGAGAGAAAGAGAGAGTAGGAGGGGAGAGAGAAAGAGAGAGAGGTGGGGAGAGAAGAAGAGAGAGAGATGGGGAGAGAAAAAGAGAGAGAGATGGGGAGAGAAAAAGAGAGAGAGAAGGGTGGGGAGAGAAAAAGAGAGAGAGAGAGAGGGTGAGAGAAAGAGAGAGAGCCGGGGAGAGAAAAAGAAAGAAGGATGAGAAAGAAAGAATAATAGACAGAGAGATAGATAAACCGAGTAAGAATGCGGTGATAGGAAAATGGGATGAAAAAGGGAAGAGATAAAGAGAGAGCGGGGATGGGAGAAAGAGAGAGAGAGGGTAATAGACAGAGAGACAGATAAATCAACTAAGATTACGGGGATAGACAAAATGGCAAGACACGGAAGAAAAAAAGAGAGATGGAGGGGAGAAAGAAAGAGACAGAGAGAGAGAAGATAAAGACCGGAAGAAGGAGGGGAGAAAAGTAATAGAGAACGAGATAGAAAGATGGAGTGAATAATAATTCGGGCAAAGGCAAAAAGGCGACGAGAAAAGGAAGAGAGAGAGAGAGAGAGAGAGAGAGAGAGAGAGAGAGAGAGAGAGAGAGAGAGAGAGAGAGAGAGAGAGAGAGAGAGAGAGAGGAAGAGAGAGAGAGAGAAAGAGGGCGGAAAAGACAGAGACAGAAAGAGATAGAGAGTAAAACTTTAGGGATAGAGGATGCGAAAGCGAAAGGGAAAAGAGAGAGTGAGAGAGAGAGGAGAAAGAAAGCATAGAGGAGGATAGAGAGTAAGATACAATAGATAAATAGAATTAGTGAGTAAGAGATAGAGGTAGAGAGAAAAGGAGAGAAAATCAGGATGGGTAAGAGAATGAAGCAGATCAATAATAATGATAATGATAATGATAATAAAAATAATTATAACAATGATATTGATAAAAATAATGATATTAATAATATTAATAATAGTGATAATGATAATATCACGATATTGATAAAAATAATGATATTAATAATATTAATAATAATGATAATGCTAATATAATGATAATCATGATAATGATGATTGAAATTGACAGTAATAATGATAATAGTCATAATGAAGATAACGATAGCAACTATGATGATAATATCAATGATAACAAAATCAACAGTTGAAATAAAAACAATATGAAACAACCAAAAAAATAAAGACACTCCAGGTGTACCACTAAACCATTGAATGTAAAGTCAAAGAAGATATACAGATGAAAAGAAAAAGAAAGAAAGATAGACCGAGAGATAGACAAAGAGAGAGAGAAAAAGAAAGAAAAAAAAAAGAGAGAGAGAGAGACTAGCAAAAAGAGAGAGAGAAAAAAAAAGAAAGAGAGAGAGAGAGAGATAAAGAGCGAAAGAGAGAGAGTGAAGCAAATAGAGAGACAGAGAATAAAAGGAGAAGCCACACACAAAACCACAAGCAAGCAAAGACTAAATTCCACTGACTTCGGCATCAAAAGAGATCTAAGGATAAATCTCTCATAAACATAGTGGCCTTCATAGCCAAGCTCTTCTGAATGTTTTGTGGCCCTGTCAGTCTCTTGGCTTTGGGTTCTGTCCCTTGATTGAAGTGTCGCTTTGTTGGTTTGTGTTTGGGATATTTTGGGCATTTTTTTTTTTTTTTTTTTTTTTTTTTTTTTTTTTTGAGGGGTGGGGGTAGGGGTATTTTGTAGTTTTTTGAGAGAGAGAGAGAGAGGTGGGGGTAGGGGATATTTTGTGTTAGGGGGGAGGGGGTTTGTTTGTCGGGGGGACGAGGTGGTGTGTGTGTGTGTGTGTATGTGTGTGTGTGTGTGTGTGTGTGTGGACGTATTACATTTTATCCTCTTTTCATTTTTTTTATTTTTTTTGAGAATAAAGAATATTGGAATCATCTTCTATTTCGTGTGTGATATAGCTGTACACTACCAAATACGAATTCTTAATTCCAAAAAAGAAAGAAATGTTTTTCGTATCAAACTTGAATAAGATTCTTGTCTGATGTATGATCCTCATTGCATTTTTTCTTCTTCTTTTTCTTTTCTTTTTTTCCCTTTTTTGTCTCTCTCCTTCTCTCTCTCTCTCTATCTATCTATCTATCTACCTATCTATCTATCTCTATCTCCATCTAGCTATCTAGCTATCTACCTCATATCTATCTATCTATCTTTTTCTCTCTCCCGCCATCTCTCTCCCTCATTCCCTCCCACCTCTCATCTCTATCTATCTTTTTCTCTCTCCCTCTTACCCTCCCTTTCTCCCTCTATCTCTATCGATTTTTCTATCTATTTCTATATTTAACTATATATCTCCCTTCGTTTAGGTCGTTGGTGATATGCCGAGATTTCCTGCAATATCACGTCATTCAAAATATTTCCTGCAATATCACGTAATTCAAAGTATTTCCGGAGATTGTAATAGTGTAATTTGCAACTTAAATCATTTGTTTTCTTGTCTTTATATGTGATACTCTGCCATTATTTTCTATACGCCTTAAATGGGTTATTCCATATTTGTACATTTTTAATTTTTCATAAGTATATATTTTTTTCTTTCGTTTCCTAAAAAAAATAACGGCTAAAAGTGTTGCCGTCTTCTTGTCATTGATCAAATCTTTGTCCTTATACACACACGTGTGTGTGTGTGTGTGTGTAGAGGCAAATAGATAGATCAATACATAAAGAGAATGCTTTCTACATTATAAGATTTGCACGTGTGAGCCTGTTCTATGAGTTATAGCCGAAGAGTATAAGCTTTGTGGATCAATCACACTCAAATGTGAAGTCAATTATCAGATTAAGTGTATCAGAATGGAGTGTATGTTTCGCTCTCTCTCTCACTCATATAATATAGACGTATATGAATGCATGATACACATACGGAGACACATTCAGACGCAAATCCACGAGAATATAGATAAAGATATATATATAAATACAAATCTAGGTAGCAGATACTCATGTATGTGCATACACGCGATATATAAAAACACATACATACAGACGAATGCACAGACAC
>BOPN01004603.1:15349-17849 GCA_017312705.2 Penaeus japonicus
CATATATACACATATACATATAAGAATAACACAAATGCAAATCGGACACATAAAGAGAAACTTTCTATGTAACACAGAAAACAAAGACACAGCCATCTTTTCTCCGCTGAGAGTACACCTGAGAACGATGTGTCTGGAGTATTTCTTAGCGTTAAGACGGCGGTCTAAGCTATGGCCTTTTCGGGAAGACGCTTGTTAATGGAGGAAGGGGGAAGGGAGATAGGGAGGTAGAGAGAGAGAGAGGGGGGGGGGGGAGAAAGAGAGGGGGGGGAGAAAGAGGGAGATAGGGAGGTAGAGAGAGAGAGAGAGAGGGAGGGAGGCAGAGAGAGAGAGATAGGGAGGGGGAGGCAGAAAGAGAGAGAGGGGGGGAGAGAGAGAGAGGGGGGGGGGGGGAGAGAGAGAGAGAGAGAGAGAGAGAGAGAGAGAGAGAGAGAGAGAGAGAGAGAGAGGGAGGCAGAAAGAGAGAGAGAGAGAGAGAGATGGGCAGAGATAGATAGAGAGAATAAGAGAGAGAGCCAGTAGAAGGAAAAATATATATATATTGAGAAATAACGAAAGAGATCGAAAAAATACATAAACCAATGTATGATAATGATAATCATCGTCATCACTATTGTCATCGTTATCATGAATGGAAGTGGTATTGATAATCTTATATTTTATTTGGACCTTTATATATATATATATATATATATATATNTATATATATATATGTGTGTGTGTGTGTGTGTGTGTGTGTACGTGTGTGTGTGTGTGTGTGTGTATTAAATTCTTTTATACCTTACAGTCTTTCCTTTATTTTCTCTGTATCCATAGTTGTGTCTCATTGTCACACACACACACACACACACACAATAGCACACACACACTAACACACACACAAACAAACACACACACAAACAAACACACACACACACACACAAACACACAAACACAAACACACACACACACACTTTTATGTACGTATATTTCCTTCTCCGACTGCATGTGTACGTGTGGATGAGGACAATCGGTGGATGAGGATACATGTGGATGATAGATGGACCAACACTGACTCTTATAATCGATCTATGAATAATAATCGTCAAGTTAATATCATGGTTTGTCCCGACTATCACTTTGGATTTGGAATCGAGATTTACATGTGTATATGTCTATGTACGTACATGCAGTCACTCAAATTTCCAGTTGGGATTAAATGCGTATTCGTTGATGTCAGATGCGTATATCTATCATAACAGTCACACATACGAACACGGGTTTACATATGCTGTATTTTTTTTCTCTCTCTCTCTCTCTCTTTGTATCTATTTGTCTCTTTATGTCTATCTATTTTCTTTTTCTCTCTCTGTCTTCTCTCTATTCTCTCTCTCTCTCTCTCTCTCTCTCTCTCTCTCTCTCTCTCTCTCTCTCTCTCTCTCTCTCTCTCTCTCTCTCTCTCTCTCTCTCTCTCTCTCTCTCTCTCTCTCTCTCTCTCTCTCTCTCTCTCTCTCTCTCTCTCTCTCTCTCTCTCTCTCTCTCTCTCTCTCTCTCTCTCTCTCTCTCTCTCTCTCTCTCTCTCTCACACACACACACACACAGACAAACACACACAGACAAACACACACACAAAAGCACACACACACACACACACACATACACACGCAAACAAACACACACACATACACATACACACGCGTTTGTATGCATGCATGTTAAAAAAGCATCAACTTATTTCCTCCAAGCGACATGAATTACTTTCTCAGTTTAAGAGAAAAAAAGAAAAAGAAAGAAAATCTAGTATACACTGTAAAGATAAAGAGACAGTGTCATATCGTGTTGTATCTAATCTATTAATTGTAATATTAATGTTTATACGTTTCGAATTATAATTGTACTGAAGTCCATCAATAATTCTACATTTAGGGTTATTTGGGTTCAATGTGATTTTTAAAATGTTATAGATAGCTCTCAATATTTTTTTTTTTTTTTTCATGATTATATTTCTTATTATCATAATCATGGGAAGTGTCATTACTGTATTGTTTTTTCGCCTCATTCAATGCAATTTGAATTTTCTTTTTGCTTTATCCTTCACTATCATTATCAATATTGCTATTAATCATTATCATTACTATCACCATCGATTGTTATCATTGTTATTAGCAAGGTTTATTATTTTCATCATTATTCTTGTTGCAGCTGTTGTTATTGTTATTGCTATTATGTTAGTTTTAGAGTTGTTAGCATTATATATATATGTATATATATATATATATATATATATATATATATACATATATACATATATATATATATATATATATATGTCAGTAACATTATTCATATTATTGATATTATCATTATCATAATGAAAATGATTAGTATCATCATCATTACCAAAGTATTGGCATCTCATTACTGTCGTTATTGTTATCTTTAATGCTATTATCATTATCAACATTATCATAATCATCATTTTCAATATCTTGAAATTCTATCGTTGTTATCATTATCATTA
>BOPN01004603.1:95349-100349 GCA_017312705.2 Penaeus japonicus
ATCATTGTTGATATAAACATGGAGAATTCCCGTCCTCCGTATGATTATGCTCATCATTAGTATCACTACATAATTATTACTTTTATGACGATACATATCTTGAATCTATCTATTTACTATCTATCTCGTATGTTTATCATTATCATTATCATATCTTTTCAGGAAACAGTTGGATATGACACGACAGAAAACTTCTCTTATTCCGGGATGTCTCTCATGAACTGAAATGCGCCGGGATTCCATTTCTTTCTGCATGACTGACTGATTCTATTTTCTTTTGGATTTCACCTGATCTTTCCGTCTCTTGTGCCATCGTCAACAAGGACATTTTTTTTTCTTGTGTGTGTGTGTGTGTGTTTCTCTCTCTCTCATTCTCTCGATGTTTGTAAACCTGAATGTATTCGTATTTTCTCTCTCTCTTTTATTTATTTATTTTCTCTCTTTCTTTCTCTCTCACTTACTCTCTGTCTTTCTTAATTATTCTCTGTCTCAGTCTCTCTCTCGCTCTCTCTCTCTCTCTCTCTCTCTCTCTCTCTCTCTCTCTCTCTCTCTCTCTCTCTCTCTCTCTCTCTCTCCTCTGCCCCTCCTTCTCTCTCACACTCTTTTATCCCTCTCCCCTCTACACACTAAACACATGTACACATGTAAACCCCCCTCCCCCACACACACACGCACACACACACTACCCCACCCCCTCTCCTCTCCCTCCCCCTCCCCCTCCCCGCCACCCTTCACCATCAATCAAACAGCTGACATGTATTACCACATTTCCACTGCTCTGACTAGGAGCGAGTGTCGGGTGGTGGGAGTGCCACCGATGGCTGTTTTGGTGTTGTTGAAGACAATGGGACTGTTGAGATTCCAGATGGTAATGTCTGGTATATAAGTAGATACATATGTGTATAGATAGATAGATAGAACTATGCATATATATATATACATATATATATATATATATATATATATATATATATATATATATATATATATATATATATATATATATATATATACATACACACATATATATATTCAAATATGCATTATGTATACATGGGTATGTATGTATGGGTTTGTCTGCGTGTGTACGTATGCGTGCGAGTCTCTACATGAACCCACACCCGCACGAAGCAAAAGTATTCCTCGAGCACAATCCCCACGACCAATGCCATCCATTCCCTTTGAAATTAAACAATTAGTCAGCGGCATCAGAAAATCATTCCTGATTTAACTGACGAAAATATCTCGATATACCATGTCAAGTTCTCTAATTTTCCTGATGATTTACGAATGGCATGCAATAGGGAAATAGGAACGGTTAGGCTAAATGGATCCGATAGATTCATCTTTTGTGTTGAAATGAATCAATTCTTCATTTACGTATTTGAAAAAAAAAGTTATATATTTATTCCTCTCGCTTCCTTGCTCTACTCTGGCAATCATTCTAATTGTAAGGATAATAATTCAACAACACCTAACAAGAAAACTAAAGGAAACAAATACACAAATAGATAAATAAATAAACATTGTTCAGAGCACGGTAGCATTCTGTTATTCGCACAATGCGGGATATTATTCGCACACCTTGAATAGCACCGTCCGTGAAAAATAAAGATTCCGTAAATTTCCTCCGGGTTGCACTGGGAGACATGGGGGAGCGGGAGGAGGAGGAAGAGGAGGAAGAGGAGGAAGAGGAAAGGGAGGAGGGGTAGGTGGAAAGACTGGGGAAGAGACAGAGGGAGGAGGAGGAGGAGGAGGAAGAGGAGTAGGAAAGGGAGGAGGGAGGAGGGAGGAGGAGGAAGAGGAGGAAGAGGAGGAAGAGGAGGAGGAGGAGGAGAAACAAAAAAAGGAAAGGGGAAGAGAGAGAGGGAGGAGGAGGAGGAGGAAGAGGAGTAGGAAAGGGAGGAGGGAAGGAGGGGGAGAAAAATAGGGAGGAGGAAGAGGAGGAAGAGGAAAGGGAGGAGGGGTGAGGTGGAAAGACGGGGAAGAGAGAGAGGGAGGAGGAGGAGGAGGAAGAGGAGTAGGAAAGGGAGGAGGGAGGAGGGAGGAGGAAGAGGAGGAAGAGGAGGAAGAGGAGGAAGAGGAGGAAGAAGAGCAAGAGGAAAGGGAGGAGGGGTGAGGTGGAAAGACTGGGGAAGAGAGAGAGGGAGGAGGAGGAGGAGGAAGAGGAGTAGGAAAGGGAGGAGGGAAGGAGGGGGAGAAAAATAGGGAGGAGGAAGAAGAGGAAGAAGAGTAGGAAAGGGAAGAGGGGTAAGATGGAAAGATGGGGAAAAGAGAGAGGGATGAGGAGGAGGAGGAAGAAGAATAGGGAGTAGGCCATGGAGAAGGAGGTGGGGAGGAAGAGGAGTAGGAAGGAAGGAGGAATGAAACAAAAGGAGGGAAAAAGAGAGGGAGACGGGGGAGGGAAGGGGAAGGGAGGGAGGGGAAAGGGGGAGGGAGGAGGAGGAAGGGACAGTGATGGGGGAAGCTGAAGAGGAAGAGCATTAAAAAGGGAGGGAGGAGGAGAAAGTAAGAGAGAAGAAAAAGAAAGAACGATATGAGGAAAGGAGAAGAAGGATGAGTAGGCAAGAAGGCAGGAGGACGAAGAGGGAAGTGAAAGGAGGGAGACGAAGAGGAGGGGAGAAGGATGAAGAAGAGAAAGGAAGAGGAGGGCTAGGGAGAAGTAGCAGGGAAAGGAAGAAAAATGAAGGAAGAGGAAAACCATTGAAAGGGAAGAAGTGAGGAGGAGGAAGAGGGGCAAGGAATAAAGGGATGGTAAGGAGGTGAATAGGAAAAGAAAGTGAAGGAGAAAAAGAGGAGGAGAAGAGAAAGAAGCGAAGAGGAGGAAGAAGAGGTAAGTGGAAAGAAGAGGAGAGGGGAAAGAAGCAGCAAAAAAAGAGGAAGAAAGGTAAAAAAAGGGAAGCAAAGAAGGAAGGGAAGGAAGAAAGATAAGAGAAGGAAAGAAGAAGAAGAAGAAAACTGAAAAGAAAGATAAGAAAAACACATTGAGAAGAAGATCGAGAGAGAGAGAGGGGGGGGGGAAGAGAGAGAGAGAGAGAGAGAGAGAGAGAGAGAGATGGAAATACAATCATCTTCTTTTGAAATTCTACCTTGATGTTGCAGAGAGCACATGAAAAGCTTACGACCGACACCAAATGGAATTGCACGATTCTTATAAATCAGTATTCTGTATCATTGCTAATAAAATGTCTGCGATATCCACCCTGTATCTCTTTCTTTCTCTTGCGGAAAAAAGGAGGAAGAAGAAGAAATAGAGGAAGAAGAAAGAGAAGAAGGAGAGGTAGAAGAAGAAGAAGGAGGAAAAAAGAAGAGATTGGGGGGGGGGTCGTGTATAAGAGAGAGAGCTTAAAATAGAGGATGAAAGGCAGACAGAAAGAGAGAGAGAGAGAGAGAGAGAGAGAGAGAGAGAGAGAGAGAGAGAGAGAGAGAGAGAGAGAGAGAGAGAGAGAGAGAGAGAGAGAGAGAGAGAGAGAGAGAGAGAGAGAGAGAGAGAGAGAGAGAGAGAGAGGGAGGGAGAGAGAGAGAGAGAGAGAGAGAGAGAGAGGCAAACCGACAGAGTATGACAGAAAGAAAGACAGTGGAAAGAGAAAAAGACAAAAAGAGCCAAAAAGAAAATCCGAAACAAATCTAGCCCCCCCCCCTACTCCCTTACAAACAAACAAACAAACAAACAAAAGACTCTCTCCCTCTCTCTCTCTCTCTCTCTCTCTCTCTCTCTTTCTCTCTCTCTCTCTCTCTCTCTCTCTCTCTCTCTCTCTCTCTCTCTCAAAAGAAAAATAAATAAATAAAATAAAATAAAAAAATCAAAAAATAAAAAATCATAAAAAAATAAAAAATATAAAAAGTATAAGTAGGAAGGAGCATCTCGCGCGCTTGTGGAATCCCGGGTGCTTCACGTCCAGCAGAGTGGCACTGGAATCTGTATCCAGAGAAGGACGATGCCTTTAAACCCACAGTGGGCGATGCTCCTGCGCGAGTTACAAAAGACATTTCTTGGCTGGTGTGTGAAGTAAAGGTGTTTGTTGGCATCTTAATGGGCTTGGCGATGAAAAGAGATGGGGGGGAGAGGGGTTGGGGTGGGATGGGGAGGGATGGGGAAGGGATGAGGAGGGAGGGAGAAGGATGGGGAGGGATGGGGAGGGATGGGGAGGGGTGTGGAGGGATAGGGAGGGGTGTAGAGGGGTGTGGAGAGATGGGGAGGGATAGGGAGGGATGGGGAGGGATAGGGAGGGGTGGGGAGGGGTGTGGAGGGATGGGGAGGGATGGGGAGGGATGGGGAGGGATTGAGAGGGATGTGGAGGGATGGGGAAGGGATGGGGAGGGATGGGGAGGAATGGGGTGGGATTGGGAGGGATGGGGAGGGATAGGGAGGAGGAGAGGGATGGGGAGGGATGGGGAGGGATGAGGAGGGATGTGGAGGATGGGGAGATGGGGGAGGGATGGGGAGGGATGGGAGGGATGGGGAGGGATGGGGAGGTGGGGATGGATGGGGAGAGATGGGGAGGGATGGGGGAGAGATGAGGGAGGGGGGGGAGGGCTGGGGAGGGATGGGGAGGGATGTGGAGGGATGGGGAGGGATGGGGAGGGATGGGGAGGGATGGGGAGGGGATGGGGAGGGATGGGGAGGGGTGGGGATGGATGGGGAGAGATGGGGAGGGATGGGGAGAGATGAGGAGGGGTGTGGAGGGATGGGGAGGGATGGGGAGGGATGGGGAGGGGCGTGGAGGGATGGGGAGGGATGGGGAGGGATGGGGAGGGATGGGGAGGGATGGGGAAGGATGGGGAGGGATAGGGAGGGATGGGGAGAGATGAGGAAGGATGGGGAGGGATGGGGAGGGGTGGGGAGGGATGGGGAGAGATAAGGAAGGATGGGGAGAGATGAGGAAGAATGGGGAGGGATGGGAAGGGATGGGGAGGGATGGGGAGGGAGGAGGAGCAAGAGGAGGAAGGGAGGGCATAGTATCACATGGTCTGGCCTTGTCTGTCTCGGTCTCTGTTTA
>BOPN01004603.1:117849-119114 GCA_017312705.2 Penaeus japonicus
GTGTGTGTGTGTGTGTGTACATGTGTATGTGAGTATAAACATACTCACTATATATATATATATGTTGTGTGTGTGAGTGTGTGTGTGTGTGTGTGTGTGTGTGTGTGTGTGTGTGTGTGTGTTTGTATATATATATGTATGTATATATTTATTTATTTATTTATATATATACATATCTGTATTTGCATATTTATGTGTGTTAGTGTAGTTGCTTGATTGTATGTGTGTGTGTGTATGTATGCTTAAATATTTTGTCAACTAATCAGTATGAAAATCTATACAACATACCTTGAAAACATTAGGGTTCGTATAACAGTGAGATCTATTTTCATGTAAAAAATAAATAAAATATACCATCATATTGCAATGATCCCCTTGCAATTAATACAGGCATCGAGACTCGTCTTAGCCAAGGATATACCACGAGACTTTGTTAGAAGTTGTTACACCAAAATTAACTTTGGGAGAAGTTAACATGTAGAGTGAGCGTGTTTCATCACCAGATTACAGCGCATGTGGGTATGCGGGACTTTGCGTTGTGGCTGGATGGGAACTGTCTTTAGCGGTCTATGTCTTTATTCATATATGAAAAAATGCACACACACATATAATACATACACACACACACACACATATAACATATACACACATACACACACACACATATATATTATATTTATATATATATATATATATATATATATATATATATATATTACATTTACCATTTTATCTATTTGTTTGTATCCTTATATGTTAATCCTATCTCACTTTCTCTATTTCTTCTCTCTCTCTCTTTCTCTCTCTCTCTCTCTCGCTATTTCTCTTTCTCTTTCGCTATATATCAATATATATCTTACACACACACTCTCTCTCTCTCTCTCTCTCTCTCTCTCTCTCTCTCTCTCTCTCTCTCTCTCTCTCTCTCTCTTTCCCTCTCTCTCTCTCTCTACCCTCTATCTATCTATTTATCTCTATCTTTATTCCCTTTATTGTCATAATCTCTCCCACACAGTAATTCAATCAATCACAAGTTCTTTTTTTTTCTCTCTCTCTTATCCGAACTTTTCAAGCGACTCTATAGTTCGCTGCCAAATCACGTGTTGGCATCACTCTGGCACCCCAACCAGCGGTGCATTTCACGTAAAGCAAATCACAATGGAATTCATCTGACACCCTTTTGTATTTGGTTTCTATAGCCACTTCATTCAGTCTGAATGGCGTTATATATACGTTGTCCTTTATGTAAATGCATCTGGTTTTCG
>BOPN01004604.1:17500-20000 GCA_017312705.2 Penaeus japonicus
TAAATGGAGGCATTAGGATGTTAGAATTAGAATTTGAGGCATTAGATAGGGGTAAATAGAGGCATTAAAGTGTTTGAATTAGACGTTGAGGCATTAGATAGGGGTAGATAGAGGCATTAAAGTGTTTGAATTTGAGGCATTAGATAGGGGTAAATGGAGGCATTAGGATGTTAGAATTAGAATTTGAGGCATTAGATAGGGTTAAATAGAGGCATTAAAGTGTTTGAATTAGACGTTGAGGCATTAGATAGGGGTAGATAGAGGCATTAAAGTGTTTGAATTAGAAGTTGAGGCATTAGATAGGGGTAGATAGAGGCATTAAAGTGTTAGAATTAGAAGTTGAGGCATAAGATAGGGCTAAATAGAGGCATTAAAGTGTTTGAATTAGATGTTGAGGCATTAGATAGGGGTAAATGGAGGCGTTAGGGTGTTAGAATTAGAAGTTCAGGCATTAGATAGGGGTAAATAAAAGCATTAGGGTATCAGAATTAGAAGTTGAGGCATTAGACAGGGGTAAATGGAGGCGTTAGGGTGTTAGAATTAGAAGTTCAGGCATTAGATAGGGGTAGATAGAGGCATTAAAGTTTTTGAATTAGACGTTGAGGCATTAGATAGGGGTAAGTAGAGGCATTAGGGTGTTTGAATTAGACGTTGAGGCATTAGATAAATAGAGACATTAAAGTGTTAGAATTAGAAGTTGAGGCATTAGATAGGGGTAGATAGAGGCATTATTGCGTTAGAATTAGAAGAGAAGTAGAGGAATTAGACGTGAAATTAGAAGAATTAGGATATAAGAATTAGAAGAGGCTAAGAGGAATTTGAATTAGATTTTTTAATTAGAAGAAGAGTAGAAGAATTAGGATTGATAAATTTAAAGGAATTGGGAAATAAGAATCAGATGAGAGGAAGATGAATAAGGAATTAGAAATTAGAAGACATTCGAATTAGAGAAGATATTAGAAAGAAGAAATCTGTTTTTTGTGTTTTTTTGCATCAATCTCTAGAATTTGATCGTAGAAGGGAAAACAATTAAAATCAATTCATAAATATGATGATATAATGATACAACAATAAGGATAACAATATCAATAGTAATTATAATGCAAATCATAATAACAACATGGTAATGAGGATGATAATGATAATAACATGATAATGATGAAAATAATGATAACAATGATAATGATAATAACAAAGCGAGTGAAAATATTGATGATGGCAATGATGATTATGATTTTTTTTATTATTTTTTTTAATCTAAGGTAAAGTCTGTGAACCTTTTTTTTTCTCTCTGAACATGAATTAAAATCACTTTTAGTATAGGCATAGGTATATGACTAGCTATTTAACTCATGGATATCAGATACTAATATCATCTATAAATTTCTTTTATAATTTATTTGACGTTGACTGGCTTTGATTATAAGCACTTAATCACGTTTTTTTTATACTTACAGAATTAGGAATATTCATGTCATGCACATGTATTCATGGCTGATCTTTCATGTTATTGTGACTAGTTTTCTTTAGTAATGAAATTGATACAAGGATAATTACATTGAACATAAAAAACATTGATAAATTGATACAACAATATGATTTTCTTTTATGATACGAATTTCAATAGGTTTGTTATTAAACCATCAATAGGATATCGTTTTTCACTTTGAATAAATCCTGGAATTTTATATCATAGATGAATTCTAAAAAGCGATTAAAAAAAAAAGATAATGATTTTTCTCTTTGACTTTGTATGATTAGTTTAGTCATTTTGTTGTTCCATGAATGTTCTTTTTTTGCTTTATCTATCTTTTTTTTATGTCTATTTGGCTGTTTCATCTAAACATCTTTATCCATAGCATTATTTCGCATTTCTTCTGCACTCAAATTCATTATCTCTTTTTCTCGTAATCACTAATACCTATTTAGCTGAGGATTACCAATCAGTAATCCCAAAAGGATTCCAATACCTCATAAATCCCCATCTAAATCCCACATCTCGAATCCAATGGAGATTTATACTTCTGAATATATTTCATGTAATGATATGATAATATGTTTATAATGATATTTATGATAACATAAATTTATAACAAAATGATTATCGTTATAATAATATGTAATTTTATTTATGATAATGTGTAGTTTTATTTATAATAAAATAAATGCATAACAATGTAATCATAGTTATAATATTATATAATTGTATTTATAATAATATATATGATACAATAATAAAATATGATAATATATATAACATAACGATATGATTCTATAATAATGGAGTATATAATAATATGTGATATTGTATGTGATAAATATGTAATACACATGTGATATATGGATATATAAAATAAAATGTGATTTGCAAATCATTTACGAATATCCGTGGATAATGTTGACCGATTATCCACATGGACTTGGGTGATATGTTGAGAAGGGAATTTGCATATTGAGGAGCAGGATAATGCAACGGGGTGGTAATACTGACAACGATAAT
>BOPN01004604.1:30000-35000 GCA_017312705.2 Penaeus japonicus
AAATTTTGTCTAGAAGTACAGAATGTAGTTTAGAAGATATTTCTTTAGTCTTTATGATTTATAAAGTAAATTTCTTTGTTCTTACTATGTTAAGTAAGAATATATGTAAATTAATCAGCTTATCAAAACGAAATGAATAAGATACTTAGAGAACTTTATACTTTGGAAGTCTAGAAATAAAAGAAGAAGAACAAAAAAGAAAAAAAATCCGAAACCATCCATCTAGGCTTTAAATTGTTGTTATTAATTCCATATATATCAACTTGTGACGTTATTTTCTGAAACAATGTGTCAGGGAAACACACAGGTATATTTTATGCAAATTTATAAACTAATCTAATGCACTGGAGTGATACATGATGGTCAGCTCTGTCATAAAAGCGACCTATAGTGGAATTACTATTAACACAGTTTTTAATGCATTGGTCGAGTACATTGCCATAAATTCTCTAATTTTGCGACATTGCTACCTCTCTGTGCAGATTAAAAAAATCATAATAATAAAATAATGGTAATGATAGTATGAATAATTATCTCTCTATATATAAAGAGCTGCATTGTATTACACTTTTTTTATCTATTCATAATTATCCAAAATATATATTTTAAGCGATAGCATATTAGATAAGTTGGTGCTTTGATAGAAAGTCGAGGGAATAATGATTCACGTTTTCATTGCTCTAAAATATACCTTGCGAACGACAGCATATGGATATGTAAATAAATACTATAGATAGAGGGAGAGAACGATTGAGATAGAGATTGAGAGATAGAGATAGAAAGAGAGAGAGAGACAGAGACAGAGACAGAGACAGAGACAGAGACAGAGACAGAGACAGAGACAGAGACAGAGACAGAGACAGAGACAGAGACAGAGACAGAGACAGAGACAGAGAGAGAGACAGAGACAGAGACAGAGACAGAGACAGAGACAGAGACAGAGACAGAGACAGAGACAGAGACAGAGACAGAGACAGAGACAGAGACAGAGACAGAGACAGAGACAGAGACAGAGACAGAGACAGAGACAGAGACAGAGACAGAGACAGAGACAGAGACAGAGACAGAGACAGAGACAGAGACAGAGACAGAGACATAAACATAAACATAAACATAAACATGAACATAGAGAGAGAAACAAACTCATACAATCTTATATCCCATACAATGCTGGTCTATACAAATGTTATCTTAGTATGCTTCATTATACCATACCACATTAACACACGCCTCATTCAGATAGCTAATGTACATGAATATAACAAAGTTCAAAGGTAACTTAGTCAAAATCGAAATTCTTTACCTGAGTCTAGCATACACGCGTGAATTATTTTTGTCTTCCTTTTTTAAAACTCACATCACCTTGATATATATACTAGCCCTTTTATCCTCTACATTTATTGGAGTGGTTAGGAGAATATTGATATTAAATATATATACATTTTGTATCTTATATTTTTGAAAAGGAAGATTTTGATGAGATAAAATCCGTGTCATATATCTAACATTTATCAGAAGCTTAACCCCATTCGAACTTTTTAAAAATTTATTTTTTACCATATCAATTTTTTTTTCCTTTTTACTAATCAACCAAAGTTTACAGAGTCACATCAGCAAGCACCAAGACTCGAGTTAACACGTATACAAAGATCATAAATCCAAGTATTAGCTTAACCAACCTGAATGATTTTGTGCAATTTACCTTATCGCTTGATCTTATACAAATTCACGTCGACCTGAACTGAGGGTGTTTTACTCCATCAAAAATTTACATCACAGGTGATAAAATGAACCGAAGGTTGCTGTCAGTCACACGAGCGGGGGGAGGGGGGGAGGGGGGAGAGGGGAAGACAGAGAGAGAGAGGGAGAGAGAGAGAGAGAGAGAGAGAGAGAGAGAGAGAGAGAGAGAGAGGGGGGGGGGAGAGAGAGCGAGAGAGATAGACAGAGAGAGAGAGAGAGAGAGAGAGCGAGAGAGAGCGAGAGAGAGCGAGAGAGAGAGAGAGAAGAGATAGATAGATAGAGATAGATAGAGAGAGAGAGAAGATGCTCAAACAGACAAATAAACATACATATATTCATACATACAGGAATATACACACTCATGCATACATACATACGTACAGTCAGACAGACATACAGACAAACAATTAAAAAAACAGTCCCATTCTTTGCATATTACCTATATCTGACCCTCATATGTGATATCAGTTCAAAACAACTAATCAACAAGCACGTGTATTTATACATCTATCTATCCATCTCTCTCTCTCTCTCTCTCTCTCTCTCTCTCTCTCTCTCTCTCTCTCTCTCTCTCTCTCTCTCTCTCTCTCTCTATATATATATATATATATATATATATATATATATATATATATATATATATATATATATGTATATATATATATATATATATATATATATATATATATATATATATATATATATATGTATATATATAATGTTTGTGTTAATGAGAAAATGCTTTACAAGGTTATGTTTGTATTATTCCTGCTCTTTATTTCTTTTCTTTCCCTTCTCGTTCGTTGTCTTCTTCTTCTTCTTCTTTTGTTCTACTTTCCCTTATTCTTCGTTATTTTCTTCCTTTTCTTCTTCTCGTCTTTCTCTGTTTCCCTTCCTCTCCTCCTCCTCTTTCCTTCTTTTTTTTTTTCTTCTTCTTCTTCTCCTTCTTTTTATCTGTCTATCTATCCTCCTATCTATCTGTGCACCTATCTATCTCTCTATCAATCCATCCATCCATCCATCTATCTCATCCATCCATCCATCTATCCATCCATCCATCCATCCATCCATCTATCTATCAAGCTATACATCCCAGCGAAAATTTGTTTGTTTGTGCAATTGTGCATGAATTGCCTATATTTACAAATGCTCTTCCGAGAGACTGGAATCCAAACAAGGGCATTAATTATCGTCAATCTATCAATCGCATTGCAGCCACAATTTTTTATCAAGTATTCGCAATTGAAATGGCAGATGCTAAAGTGTGCAAATATTGGCGTTCTGATAATCGGCTGAATTCAAGTGGTACTAAATATGCAGTGTGTAATCATTGTTGAGAACCTGTTCTTTCATCATCATTTCAATGAATTTTTTTTTCCCTCTCTCTTCTATTCTCTTCTCTTTCACTCTCTCATTTTTTTTCTCTCTTCTATTCTCTTCTCTCTCTCTCTCTACCTCTCTCTCTCCTGTTATCTTATCGATTTTGTCTTCTTAAATACGTAACATATATATGTATATATATATGTATATATATATATATATATATATATATATATATATATATATATATATATATACATACATATATATACATATATATATATACATATATATATATATATACATATATATATATATAATATTGGTTAAAGAGAGAGAAGGAAAGAGAGAGAGAGAGAGATAGAGAGGGAGACACAGAAAGAGAGACACAGAAAGAGAGAAAGAGATAGAGAGAGAGAGAGAGAGAGACAGAAAGTGAGAAAGAAAAGAGAGACAGAAAAAGAGAGAGATATATAGATAGATAAAGAAAGAGAGAAAGTGAGTGAGAAAAAGAAGAAAAAAAAGTGAGAGAAAAAAGTAAAAAAGAAAGAAAGCAGAAGACGAGAAGAAAATAGAGAAGACAAAAAAAAAAAAAAAAAAAAAAAAAAAAAAAGAAAAGTCAAAGCAAGCAACAGACCGGGTGTCGCTTCTTCCTCCCTCTGTATCGATTCCGTTTCAATATTTTATTTCCGAGTCACCCGAGCAACATATCAAACATTTTTTTATCACAAACAGCATAAAAACAACAACAACAACCTATTAATTCATTCATTCTCTTTATTTACTTCAGATTTATTCATCTATCTATTTACTTCGTTTTACGCATCAACTCAATAACATAAAAAAAAACAAAGATAAGAATCCTCGAGGGAAGTTTTTTTTCTTTTTTTCTTTTTCTGCAATATTGCATACAACCTGAAAGCAATCAATTTCGTGTTGCAGATGTTGACAGCTCGACGTCATGT
This sequence comes from Penaeus japonicus, assembly GCA_017312705.2. Taxonomy (NCBI): domain Eukaryota; kingdom Metazoa; phylum Arthropoda; class Malacostraca; order Decapoda; family Penaeidae; genus Penaeus; species Penaeus japonicus. Next base: position 34,026 of record BOPN01004604.1, read on the forward strand.
TACTGCCGCTTGCGAAACTTGTTGGCTTCGCGGTCCGCTGGCCATGGTGTGTTAGATCTTCCATTCTAGCATAGAACATGTTTCCTACATGTTTCCTACACGTTCTCTCTCTCTCTCTCTCTCGTCTTTTTTCCGTTCTTAATCTGTTCTTTCTTCCTTCTTTGGGGGAATATTTTTTGTCTCTCTCTCTCTCTCTCTTTCTCTCTCTCTACTCCAGGAAGAAGAAAGGGAGGGACGAAGACTGGAAGAGCAAAGAGTAAAGGAGACAAAAGAGGGAATGGAAGAGGGAGAGGAAAACTGCGCATTTGAGGGAGAGGGAGAGGAAGAGAGAGAAAGTTTTCTCTCTTATTGTCTTTTTTCTTTCTTTCTTTTACTTTTCTCTTTTTTTTCTGTCTTTTTTGTCTCTCTCTCTCTCTCTCTGCTTTTCTCTTCTTTTTTTTTTCTCTCTCTCTCTCTCTCTCCTCTCTCTCTCTCTCTCTCTCGTTTTTTTTCGTTCTTAATCTCTCCTTTCTTCATTCTGTCTTTTGGGAGGAATATTTTAGGTCTCTCTTGTTTTTTTTCTTGTTGTTTGTCTGTCTCTTTTTCTTTTTCTTTTTTTCTATTTTTTTCTTTTGCTTCTTTCTTTTTTTCTGTCTTTTTGTCTCTCTCTCTCTCTTTCTATCTTTCTCTTCTCTCTCTCTCTTTCCCTCTCTTTCTTTCTCTCTCTCTCTCTCTCTCTCTCTCTCTCTCTCTCTCTCTCTCTCTCTCTCTCTCTCTCTCTCTCTCTCTCTCTCTCTCTCTCTCTTTCTCATTCTCTTTCTCTCTCTTTCTCTTTCTCTCTCTCTGTCTCTCTCTCTCTCTCTCGGTCTATAGTATTAAAACAAATTCCGATTTTTATAACTTAATCGCGTTATACATTTTATTTTTTCCTTCTCTTTATCCTTCAATATCTGAAGTTTATCATCCTACATAAAAACAATGCAATCTTCAACATGA